>JACSCI010001199.1:0-19009 GCA_016801065.1 Sceloporus tristichus
GCAGGCCTTTCCTGAATAGTTTCTCTGGCTATCAGAAGGAAAATCTAATTGCTGACCTCTGACTTCACCACAGTCATTGTATTGTTTTTAAGTATGTTTTATGTTTTAAATTCTACATGGTTTACTTGTATTTTAAGGGGTGGGTGGGATGAGGCTTTGGACTGTATATTTTAACCTTGTAAGCCGCCACGATTGCATTTTGTAGAGAGGCGGGATATAAATAAATTTTATTATTATTATTATTATTTGCAAGATTTGGGCATTGGGCACCAGCATCTCCTGGTACTTTCTCCTACGTCCTCAAAGTCACGTCTTTTAGCACTAGACCCTCCAGCTCTCCTGGTTTCTTGGTATTAATTCTGGCATTAATAATTTCTTCAGAGGTGGTTTGGCACCATGGCTTTCCTCTGAGGCTGAGAAACAGTGAATTGACCAAGTGGGTTTCTGTGGCCAAGTGGGGATTCGAACTCTGGTCTCCTGGGATGCTGGCACACTGTAGGATTAATGTAAAATTTGGCATTGCTTATATTGTCAGGGCTCTATTGCTATGGAATCCTGGGATTTGTAGTTTGTTTACCTACCCTTTTACCTGTCCATTAGACTACTGTTACTTTTGTAACCGCAATAAAAGCTACAGCGAGAAGCAGCAATTATGGGACGGCCCTGTAGCTGTTCAAAGGTAAAAGTGAGATAATTTTTTTATGATTTGAATAAGTGCCATATCATGTAAATTATTAATTATTTTATATAAAAGTCGTATAAAGCAGCCCTTGTCTCTACTATCCCTGACAGTGTTAGGAGATACTCCATCTTTACTTCTTTGTCTGAAGGGGACCCCAACTCCTGAACTGGAAAACAGAGGTTCCTCCATCAGCAGTTTGTAAAATTTGGGGGATGCATCCAAGATCTAGAGCTCTCTGTTTGCAATGAGTAAAACCCAACAAGGATGTCAATCTTTACATGGAATATGGAGGGTGTGGGTCGGACTTTTGGAAGCTTATTTGGGGACCCCCAGATGGTTCCAGGGTAGAAAGGAGGGCTTGATGAGGAATCTGGAAGACTAGGTTCAAATCCCTGCTCAGCCATGGAAAACCACTGGGTGACGTTGGTCAAGTCACACTTTCTCAGCCTCAAAGTCACACTCTCTCAGCCTCAGAGGGCAGCCAGGGCAAACTTCCCTTGAATAAATCCAGCCAAGAAAACCTTAGAAGAAGGTTGCCATAAGATGGAGTCATGGCATATAGCATCATCAACAACAACTACCAACTGCAAGGGAAGTCATCGGCATTTTAAGATTTCAACATTGGTTTTTCTTTTTCTTTTTTCCAGGAACTCTTGGACTCTGAACAGAGACTGATGGCAACCCCAAGCTTCAGCCATCTTGCCAACCTGGACATCGAAACATTATCAGTCTGGATGGAGACAGGGAAGACCTCCCTGCTTGACATTGCCACTTTCATTCATTCATTCATGCAGAACCAAATTTCCCCCCTTGAACCATAACAGTGTTGACCCAGGCCCAGTCTTGTGACTGAACTTTGTTTGAGGCTTAAGGCTTTTGTCTCCTGGGCAAAGTAAGGACTGGGCTATCAGCTGCTGCCTTATCAGATCTGTTTCAACAAGTCTTTGTTTCTAGTTGCCTGGATTGTTAGGGACAAAGGATGAGTTTGTAGTCCATCCTAAGATGTTGTAAATAGGAAGCCAGCTCTAATCTATAAAATATCATCTAAGGTTTTGTCGATGTGGGGGGCATAGAATCCAAGAGTTGGAAGAGACCCCAAGAAGGGCCCTGATCCAGTCCAACCCCCTTCTTCTGCCATGCAGGAACTCTCAATCAAAGCATCCCCTGAGACAGAGGGTCATCCAGCCCCTGCTTAAGACCTCCAAAAAGGAGACTCTACCACTCTCCAAGGAAGCATAATCTTCCACTGCCAAGTAACTCTTAACCATTAGAATGATCTTCCTAAGGTTTAGGTAGAGTCTCTTTCGTTGTAGCTTGAATCTATTCTTCCTTGTCTCTGTCTCTGGAGCAGCAGAAACAACATTGTAATGGTTCTTGGACACTAGTATCCTGGTTTTCATCTGTGAATGGTTAGAGGGAGCCTCACTTTCCCCACCATGGATGCCATTTTCTCTCTCTTTGTCCTGGTTTTCTTTTCCTCCTTGTCTTTTCCACTGTCGAACAGCACTTTTACTTCTTTGGAGGCTGTCTTTAAGCAGAGGCTGGATGGCCATCTGTCAGTGGGGATGCTTTGATTGAGAGTTCCTGCATAACAGAATAAAGGGGTTGGACTAGATGGCCCTTGGTCTCTTCCAACTCTACGATTCTAGGAAGTCCTTCCTAATGTTGAGCTGGGATCTCTTTTCCTGGAGTTTGCATCCATTGCTCTGTTGGGTCCTATTCTCTGGATAAGCAGAAAATAAGCTTGCTCCCTGTTAGAAAAACTCTTTGTTATTGGTGATGTCTCTTGCCCGGTGGTTCTGAACTGGTACCAACTGGAACAGATGTAGTCTTCTCTGGAACTCAGGAACAAAGTAACTTCAACACAGATTTCACTCAATGAGGGTT
Source organism: Sceloporus tristichus (assembly GCA_016801065.1). NCBI lineage: Eukaryota > Metazoa > Chordata > Lepidosauria > Squamata > Phrynosomatidae > Sceloporus > Sceloporus tristichus. The sequence continues at coordinate 2,570 of JACSCI010001199.1, forward strand.
TATTGTCTTAGTTGCTATTTACACATTTACAGCTACAGCTACTATACATCTTTCTCTGTCAGAGTCCACGCTAGAAGAAAAAACCTGAACATGACATCAGTCTTTGCTCTCCCAAAAGAACAAACATTCCCACCAAGTGGACACACCTCTTTCCCATGAAGTCACCATGCAACACAAGAGAATAACAACAACATATCATGTTTATATTTTGTCTCAGCCACTGGTCCTTGACCACTTGTTCTTCCAGGCCTAGACTTCCTGGCATTTAACAGGAACCTTTTAAAACTGTAACAACTATTGCCACATCTGAACATTTTCAATACAAATAGAAATATATACAGTACTAACACTCCCTCCTCAACATGACATCCCTTCAAGTATTTAAACAGGGCTCCCATATCACCTCTCAACCTTCTCTTCTCCAGGCTAAACATCCCCAGCTCCCTAAGTCTTTCTTCATAGGGCTTCATGGTTTCCAGACCCTTCACCATTTTAGTCTTCCTCCTTTGGACACATGGCTCCAGTTTCTCAATGTCCTTCTTGAATTGTGGGGCCCAGAACTGGACACAATATTCCAGGTGGAGCCTGACTAAAGCAGAATAGAGTGGCACTATTACTTCCCTCGATCTAGGCATTATACCTCTACTCATGTCTTTTTATTGTATTGATTTATTGTGTCAGTAAATAATGTAAATAAAAATAAATCTGATTATAAGCAATACTTTTAGATTGACCTCTGAATTTGCACTGATTAATATTAATGCCAAGGTTTAACAGTGATGTATTGCGCTAACGCTGGCTACTTTCAGGCTGTGATTTGAATGTTACACATAGAGCAGCTTTATTTGCTAAAGCAGTGAAAAGTATACGTGCTACCTATCTGAAAGATATTGCTATAGATTGTGCGGGGGATTCACCTATATGATATTGTTATGGATATACTGGCGTTCTTGTTTTTATGGCATTGTAATGCACTTGACTGACTGACGTATTGCACTAAGCTTGGCTACCCTTTCTTTGGCGTGTGAATTCAGGTGAATCAACACAAACAAAACAATGCTCCGCAATCCCAGTCCTCTTGGAACACATGATGCCCCTCTCCTTCCAATTGGAAAACATTACTTTTCAATGCCTTAAGACGGATTTTGAAAAAACTCTAGTTTGCTCCACTCTTTTGGGGGGAAGACCTGGGTCTCTAAAATGTGTTGTTAATCCCCCAAAATGGGATCACAAATGTAGGGAGACACAATGACAGATGGCTATCCAAAGGAGGTGACTACAAAGTGGCATCTTATTCCGCTGTTGAGCAACTCTTACCTTGAAGATGGTCTTCCTAAGGTTTAGGTGGGATCTCTTTCCTTTTTTCCCTTTCCTGTGACATAGGGCCAAAATGCAAAATGACTGTCTTTCTTTAAAAAAAAGTAAAGTCAAGTGAGACTTTGAGGTTTAGCCGACCACACTTTCCATTTTCTGTTGCTTTCCGGTCCAGCAAAAGGTACGGCTGTCCAAATTTGGCAATGAAACAACCACAGAAAAGTACACGTCTCAGCAAACTTTTAATCCAAAACTAGCAATATGCACATGTGAAATGAAACAACCAGGTCTGGGAAGCCTTGCAGAAACAAGGGAAATATTGCATAGTTGAGCAAAAACATGACAAACCACCTGGAGATGTTTTGGAAGGCTTCTTCCAAAATGCATCCAGGGATGACAAAGCAGGACAGTCCTTGTCCAATGGGGACAGTTTGGGGACAAGCATCAACATATTATCATTTGGGGAAACCAAGTCCTGTTTTTAAAGGAGGCGGAGAGCCCAACACCGATAGACACCAGAGTTGCATCTCACCCTTCCTAGCCGCTCAGCTCTGGACCCGGTCTCTCCTTTCCAGAAGGTTCAGGAACGTGACGATGGAGATCTCGAACACGAGGCCAATGGCAAAAGTGATTCTGACCCAAGAAAAACAGTTCCGTGACCCTAGAGAGGAAAAAAGGGGGATGGAAGACCTCTTGAGAAGGAAGAGAAGGCTGCAGAGTGTGGAGAAACTTCCTATTTGAATCACAGCTTCTAGGAAGCAAATGAGAAGTAATGGAAGGAATGCCACAATGAGGATGGAGGAAGCTTGTTAAAGGCTGTTCCAGAGATGAGGACATGGAGCAACCGATTCAAACTACAGGAGAAAAGGTTCCCCTTCAACACTAAATGGATTTCATTGGAGGCTGGTGGAGTCTCCTTTCTTTGGAGGTTTTTAATAAGAGGCTGCATGGAAGATTCTATAACGCTATGAAAAGGGGATGGGGGGCATTGAGTGGCTCACTTGGATGGAGGCAGGTGCCAGTCAAATCGACGGAGGCAGTCTTCCGATTGGCCGGATTGGAGACCAGGCAGGTGACATTTGAGTCCATTGGGTTGGAAAGGTTGGACAGGTGGAGGTGCCATCCCTCGGAGGAAAGTTGGTACCAGTCCAAACCTTTTTCTAATGGTTCATTAGCATCCCCAATTCTCCAGGAGATGTTGAGTCCTGTCTTTTCAGACACCGAACACCGCAAGGTCACATTGCACTCGGATGACGAGTTGGACGCTTCTTGGAGGAGAAGGATCTGTGGCTCTGGAACAGGATCTGTTAAAAACAGAAAACACTCCAGTTGTCCATTCCAAGAGGAGGCAAAATAAACTGACAAATAATTAACTTTTTCCTTTGAAAAGATCTCCTTTATCTCTCCTGAGGCTGTCAAGAGGGCAATAGATGTCTCCCATCAGAGGTCTTTGCATTTGGGGGGAGCTTGTGATGTGCGCCTGCATCTGTAGGGGATGTGCACAGTACCATTTCAAAATGCACAACTACATGGGCATAGTCATTTGTTTCCTCTATAAGCTCATCTTGGCTTAAAGGGGGGGGGGGGGGGGGTAAATAAAAAAAATTTATTTTGGGGGGGGGGGATCGCCACAGATTTTCATGCACAAAACAAAAGGAGGGGAAATTGCACAAAAATCTGACAGATATCCAGCACAGGATCAGAAGTCAGAGATGCCAATGGAAATCTAGGTTTTGCATTTTTATAACCTAAAATAAAGAAAGACTGAAATGTCTCAGGTTTGTATTTTCTCATTTACAAAATTATCCCACACCTCTCCGGACAAAGGAACAACTTTTCTCTTAGAAATCTATCCATTTCTTAAGGCTGCCTTGGGGTCAGGATGTACATTTAAATAAGGCTATATCTGGGGAAAGGCATGCAAACGCCATTTGGTGACTGGAGGAAGGCTCTTGCAAAAATATTGGCCTTTGGGAATAAACTTACACAGATTTTCAAGCAGGAAGGAGGAAAATGATAATCTCACAGCCTAGTCTGAAGTAAGGTGAGGAAAAAGAAGTGAGTTCTCATGAATGGCTGTTGGAAAAATCTTATAATGAATAGAATACCAATTGATTTTCTTCTTCAGCTTCACAACCAGACTGTTGGAGAGAGCGAAACAACTCATTAAAGAGACGGTACAACAATTACTCACCATAGACTGTGAGACAGAAAAAGTGCTCTTCAATCTTAGATGGATGAAGCTTAACCCGAGCCCTATAGACTCCGCTGTCCTCCTCCTCCAAATTTCGGATCCTCAGCGTGGTCTCATTGACCAGGTCCAACCGCGTCCCAAACTGGTCTTTGGGATCCGGACGCTCCCATTCCCCATCTCTCAATTCAGCCATGATTAATCTTTTTCGAGGTTGTGACTGGAAGGTCCATTCAGTTTTCTCAATTTTATCTGATGGAGAAATGTCATTGACAGACAGCAAGACCGATCTTCTCAGGACCCCATTGATCCGATGGAGAGACACCTGCGCTGCATCATTTACGGCACCTTTAAACGGATGTGGAGAGAAAAGGAAAGGAAGAAAGGTCAAATAGAAGGAGAAAGGGTAGAGGTTTCTACTTCAGAAGCCCCCACCAAAAAGCTCTGCAGAATCCGTGGATGATAAATCCAATGTTTAAAAGTCCATAATGTTCCATTCTGCGACCAATGATTAAATGATTAAATAAAACAATTAAATACACAAATAAGCAAGAAAGTAAGCAAGAAGGCAGGCAGGCGGGCTCCCTCTTCCGTGGGGCAGGGATGTAGCCAGGATTTTGGGAAGGGGGGGATCCAGACTAAGTGCCACCATTATAATGGGACATGGGCATGACGGTGCAGTGTCACACACCATTCATTGCATTTAATGGAAGGAAAGGGGGGTTAAGACCCCATGGAGCCCCCCTTGGCTAAGTCCCTGCCTGGGGCAGTCCTCCAGAGATCCCAAGACAGTTCCCATATATCACTTTAACACCTTCTTGTCTCCAGACCCAACACCCCCAACTCCCTCACAGGGCTTCTGGTCTCTCATTAACAATTCATCCCTGGTTTTCTCTCCTCCACTTACCTGGGAACCGGAGAAGGAAGAGCAAGAGTGGAAGCCAAGAGCGTGGAAAGACCATCCTCACCCTCTTTCTTTCCACCTTCTTTTCTCAAAGCAGAAGGGCTCTTGTCATCCACCCTTTTAAGGTGTCCTCTCTGAGTGCTGCGACCACCTCCTGCTTTGCTTTCAGGCTTCTGAACCGCAAGGGTTTCCTCTGAGAGGCCTTTGACTCGCCAGACACGATTTGCAAGAAGAGCATCACTTCCCTTCTCACAGTTTTCTGGCATCTTTTCTTTATGGTGGACTATGTGTGAAAGGGATCTAGGAGTCCAAGTGGACCACAAGTTGAATGTGAGTCAACAGTGTGATGTGGCAGCTAAAAAGGCCAATGCAATTTTAGGGTACATCAATAAAATCTAGTGTCTAGATCAAGGGAAGTAATAGTGCCACTCTATTCTGCTTTGGTCAGGCCCCACCTGGAATACTGTGTCAAGTTCTGGGCACCACAATTTAAAAAGGACACATTGAGAAACTGGAGCCTTGTGTCCAAAGGAGGGCAACTAAAATAGTGAAGGGAAACCATGACTTTTGAGAAGAGACTTAGGCAATTGCTGGGGATGTTTAGCCTGGAGAAGAGAAGGTTAAGGGCTGATATGAGAGCCCTCTTCAAGTATTTGAAGGGATGTCACGTTGAGGATGGAGCAAGTTTGTTTTCTGCTGCTCCAGAGAACAGGACCTGGAACAATGGATGCAAGCTACAGGAAAAGAGGAGGAACATTCAGAGGAACCTCCTGAGAGTAAGGGCTGTTTGACAGTGGAACACACTCCTTCCTTGGAGATTGTGGTTGAGTCTCCTTCCTTGGAGGTCTTTAAACAGAGGCTGGATGGCCAACTGTCAGGGATGCTTTGATTGAGATTTCCTGCATGGCCGAATGGGGTTGGACTGGATGGCCCTTGGGGTCTCTTCCAACTCTAGGATTCTATGATTTACTCAGCGAGGGTTTAACCTTTGTTCCAATATATACAAACATATACAGAGTACTGAGTACTCACAACACTATACAGACCAACAAAGTGCTTCGCCAGCTACTGAGACCGACAACCAACAAAGGAGGTGCTGCCCTTCTCCCTTCTAGCGGTGTTCCTCTTGGGGCCATATGCTAGCTGTGACTTGCAGTGTTGCAGCCCCAGCCCTCCTTGCATCAGGCGTCCCATGAGTCACAGCAGCTCATAAAACGTTGGCTCAGTGCGCCTGCCACTTGGACTGGAGTGGCCCAGTCGCCTTTGCTGCAGTTCCTGCAGAGGCCATGCCATTGTCTGGAACGGGGTGCATTCTGTGTCTTGACCTTTAAACCCTTTTATAACAGGGCCAACAAGCTGGAAACTCCAGAGCACAAGGTCCAGCCAGTTTTAAACCACGAATGTATTATATGAGTGTGTTTGAATGGTTCTATAGGACTGGATTTTTAACTGTTGGTTGTATGTGTTTCCTTTTGTATTATAACATGCCTTGAGGTGAAAGAAATAAACGTTATTATTACTATTATTATTACTGTGAAGTCAAAGGCTTTCAGGGCCAGCATCCATAGTGTTTTTGTGGGGTTTTCAGGCTATATGGCCATGTTCTAGAAGAGTTGTTTCTGACGTTTCGCCAGCATCTGTGGCTTTGGCATCTTCAGAGAAGATTATATGTGGTTCTCTGAAGATGCCAGCCACAGATGCTGGCAAAACATCAGGAATAAAGTCTTTTAGAACAAGGCCCTGCAGCTCAAAAAAACGACTACCTTAGATGCATTTAGACACATTAGATGCATTTAGAAGCATTTGAGGTAGTAGACTGAAGTCTTAGAGAAGCTCCTGCTGCCAACCTCTTTCTTTCAGTTGAGTCTCAAAGGTGCTACAAGATCTCTGTGTGTACAAATGTTTTATGTTACAGCAATGCCAGGAATTGGAAGTCAGAAGGAATCTTTCATTTGGAGGGCCAGGATAGGAAGAAACTCTGCTAGAACATGGCCACATAGCCCAAAACCCCCACAAAAAACTATGGATGCTGGCCATGAAAGCCTTCGACCTCACGCCAGGATATCTATTTGGAAGCAGGTGGCTTCCGGAGGAGAAAGAGCAAAGCTCAAATGTTTGCTTAGGGCTTGGCTCTGCGCCGTTCTCTCTTGCCTTATCCATCCCACCCACTTCTCCCACTGAAGTTTTCTCCTCCAGTTTCTTGAACAGTGGAGAAAGTGCAAAGGTTAACATACGCTCTGTGCCCTTCCCTCTCCTGTAGTTTCCTCCATTCAACCCACCCACTTCTCCCTCTGCGCATTCCTCATCCAAAGAGAAGAACAGTCCCTTGACAGCCATGCAAGAGGAGCAAGCCAAGCACAGCTTTCCTATGGAGGATTCCCAGTCCTCTCCTGTCAAAACAGGGGAGATGGTGACCTCCAAAACTGTGTGTCTCTGAGAGGAGATGTTGACCCTGGAAGGAGATGGAGATGGAGAGACTCCTCTGGAGCCTCCTCTCTGCAATCTCTTTCTGCTCCTTTCTTGGTAAGTCCAACGAGGTCTTGCAAAACCTCATGCAACATGTTCTCTCTGCAGGGAGAGAGAGGTCCAGGTTTTGGAGGGCATGGAGGAAGCAGCTGAGCAAGAGAGGGTCCAGAGGAACCTAAAACCGACCCAGGGTTAGCAAGGCAAGGAGAGACTGCTGGGCTTTGCTGTTGGGGGACTTCACAAGTGTCCCAACTCACTGCAAAGGAAGCAGAAAATAGCATTGTATCACCGCTGAAGAGGAAGAAAAGTGATGGATAAGTTACCCATAGACGATAAGGTAGAATGCCACTCCTTTTTTCTCAAGATGGGCAAACAGAGATGGAGATGGAGCAACCTGGTTTTTTAACAGATGTCTTCTTTTCCATGCCTTCCTCAGAGTGGGTAAAGTTGCTTAGAAGCAATGCAGGAATGACTGAGGACTTTATGAATTAATTTTTGGCTCCATCTGGCTAGGAACACTGCTTGCAAAACTCTGGCTGGTTTGGGTTATCCAACATGATAAGCACCGTACAATGGGCCCTTGGTATCCATTGGGGTTTGCTTCCAGGATCTCCATTGATCCCAAAATCCATGGATACTCAAGTCCTATTATATACAATGGTATAGCAAAAGAGCAAAATCAAGGTTTGCTTTTGGGCGGGTATATATATATAATATTTAAAATAATTTCAAGCCATGGGATGGTTGAATCCATGAATGCAGAACCCATCAACATGGAGGGCTGACTATAGTATTATATCTTTTTACATCAATGCCTAACTTTTAGGGCATATCCAGAAGACTGAAGAGTTCAAGTTCACTCAAATTTGGAATAATAATAATAATAATAATAATAATAATAATAATAATTCTTAGTTCCTGCAAATCCATGCCTGTTATCTCTCTGATAGAGTTTGTCCATCTGGCAATTTTATACCAGGTTAAAATAAACCGACCCAGGAATCTGGTAGAAAAAGTTTCTGAACTTACTGGGAACAGGCAAAAAATATCTTGGGATAAGCAAAATGTATCTGGATCCCCAACTAAAACCAGACAGAAGAGGAACAAAACCAGGGACTTTCGTGTCTTTTAAACATCTGGCCTATCATCCACGGATTCTGCAGGGCTTTTTGGTGGGAGGATCCCAAGCAGAAACCTATCCTTTATCCTTCTGGCTGACATTTCTTCCTTTCCTTTTCTCCATACATCTGTTCCCATCGTTTTCAAAGGTGCCGTAAGTGATCCGGTGCAGACGCCTCTCCGTCAGGTCAATGGGGTGCTGAGAAGATCAGTCTTGCTGTCATTCGATGACATTCCCCCATCAGAAAAAGTGGCAAAAGTTGAATGGGAATTCTACCCACAACCTAGAAAAGGATTAATCATTGCTGAATTCAAAGATGGGAAATTGGAGCGACCGGATCCCAAAGACCGGTTTGGGTTGCGGTTGAAAATGGTGAATGAAACTACGCTGAGGATCCGAAATTTGGGGAAGGAGGACAGCGGAGTCTATAGGGCTTGTGTTAGGCTTCATCCAGCAGAGATCGAAGAGCACACTTTCCAACTCAAAATCTACGGTAAGTCATTATTGTACCATCCTATTTATTAGCTATTGCACTGTCTCCAAGAATCTGGCTTTGAAGCTGAAGAAGACAAGAGATCAGTGCTTTCTTCCTGATACAAGGGTTTTGCCAACATCCATTCATGGAGACTCACTTCAGGATTAGAAAAACTCTCTTCTTTTCTTCCCTTTACTTCAAACTAGGCTGTGAGACTCTGCTTGGGTGTTAGAGCATGTTTATTTCAAAACGTACCTGCGAGTATTTTCCTCCAAATGTACATGACTCAATCCTAGAGAATCCTGGGATTTGTAGTTTGGTGAGGAACCAGCACTCTTTGGCAGAGAAGGCTCAAAAACATGTAAAAGTACAAGTCCCGGTATTTCATAGGATGCAACTATATCACTTAAAGTGGCGTCAAAGTGCATTGTTTCTGCAGCACAGATGCAACCTTAGTTGTGCATTTCCAAGTCATTTTGTGCACATCCCTTACAGATGCCTGTATACATTGCAAGGCTTTTTAAAAATGCACAGATCCCCGATTGGAAACACCTGCTGTCCCCTTGCCAGCCTCAGGAGAGACGAAAGGGATATTTTCAAAGGGAAACATTAGTACATGGACTTTTATTTCCCCTCCTCTTGGAACAGATGACCAGAATTTTTATCTGTTTTTAACAGATCCTGTCCCAGAGCCGCAGATTCTTGTCTTCCAAGAAAACTCTTCAGCAGAGTGCAATGTGGCCTTGCAGTGCTCAGTGTCCAAAGAAGTAGGACTCAGCATCTCCTGGAGAACCGGAGATGCTCTTGTGCCCTTAGAAGGGGGTTCAGATGAGTACCAACTTTCCTCCGAGGGATGGTGCCTCCACCTGTCTGACCCAATGGACTCCAGTGTCACCTGCCTGGTCTCCAATCCGGCCGATCAGAAGAGCGCATCCATCGACTTGACCAACATCTGCCCCCGTCCAGGTGAGCCATTCAATGCCCCCCATCCCCATTTCATAGCATCCTAGAGTTGGAAGGGACCCATCCAATCCAACCCCATATTCTGCCACGCAGGAAGCCAGATCCCATGCCCTTCCTGTGACAGACGGCCATCCAGCCTCCAAAGGAGGAGACTCCATGGCACTCCAAGGTTGCATCTGTCAAACAGCGCTTCCCATCAGAAAGTTGTTCCCCATGGGATCTCTTTTCCTGCAGCTTGAATCAAGCGTTTTGTCATGGTTTGAGCACTGGATTAGGACACTGGGAGACCAGGCTTTGAATCCTGGCTTGGTCATGGAAGCCCACTGGGTGAACTTGGGCAAGTCACACTCTCTCAGCCTCAGAGGAGAGTAATGGGAAAAACCCTTTAAAGAAACTTGCTAAAAAAACCGTGACAGGTTTGCCCTAGGACTGCCAGAAGTTGGATACGACCTGAAGACACACAGCAGCAACAACAACAAAAAATTATTATTGTTGATGATGACAGCTAGATCAAATAATAACAATTAAAGGAGGAGTAATTAATATTACTAAGTAGGATAGCTAGGAGGGACTATGTGGGGAGTCTAACTCTTTCTTCTATCTTTCTTTTTAACTGGGGAGAGGGAAGGGAAAGGGACTGAAACTTCAATGGCCATGCATTTAGATGTCTAATATGTGTTCTTTAGTTTCTTTTTGTGCATACATGTTTGTCTACATTGATGTATTCAAGCCACATTGCTTCTGGGGGACAAAGAGTCTTAAAGTCCAGGAAGTAAAATCTAAATTGCATTAACAACCCCAAAAGATCCTTCCTCCCTAAAGAAACATATTGTTGTTCCTTGCAGGTGTCAGAAAAAGACACTGGTGGCTGCTCTTTCCCATTGCGATTGGGATTGCGATTGGATTTGGGGCACGCTTCTGGATTTTGAAGAAAAGGAAGAAACAGCCCTCCAGAAAAGGTAAGGAAATTCTCATAAAGGTGGAAGGAAACCCTTTCTGGTTCAGGCCTAAACATCCCCTTCTTTAGACTAAGATCTTGTGTTTGCATTTCCCCCATGTTAGTTTTCTAGATTTCCTTTCTCATTTTAAATCTGGGGTGTAGCAATGGGGTTCATAATGGGAATGAGGGCATTGCCACCCCAAATAAGAATTTAGCACCCCAAAGTGAAATTTCCCTTTCATTCTCCAGAGCATTGCAGGAACTCAAAACTTCATCTATCTGAGCAGTTTAGGGACTTGCGTTCCAGGGGAAGGCGAGATCGATGCATCATATCTATCTCTCCTTCCTGTCCCCCTCCCAACCTAAGGGACCTGAGGGTCACTCCAACCGTGCCAAAAACCCTGTCGCTGCTCCTGTGCAATGCCAGATCGATTAACAACAAGTCCCACATCCTCCACGATCTGTTGGAGGACCAAAACTGCGATCTGGCTTGCATTACCGAGACCTGGCTTGGGCCTGAAGGGGACGCTGTGTGGGCTCAGGCCCTGCCTGCTGGGTTCTCGGTGAAGGACCAGCCCAGGTTAGGTGGGCGGGGGTGTGTGTGTGGCCTTGATACATAGGAACACCATGTCCCTCACCAGGAACCACATCCGACAGACGTCCTATATCAAGTGTATTTACCTGACCCTAAAGGCTAGGGACAGTCTGGGGATTCTGTTGGTGTATCGGCCACCCCGTGCGCTAACGGACTCCCTTAACGAGCTGACACAGCTGGTCGCTGAACTGATGCTGGAGACGCCCAGGCTATTTGTCCTTGGTGACTTCAACATCTCCCTCACGGCCAGCTATGTTCCACCCGGTGCAGCTTGCGAATTCATGGATACCATGGCGGCTATGGGCCTGTCCCAGCTGATACAGGGTCCAACGCATTGTGCGGGTAATACTCTTGATTTGGTCTTCTGTTCGGATGCGGAAAATCCGTGGGCGGAAATAACTAATGTTTCCCCCCTGCCATGGACGGATCACTTCCTGGTAGAGGCTAAAATCAAGGTCTCTTGATCCCCCCCGGGGGTAGTGGACCTATTAGGATGGTCCACCCTCGAAGGCTGATGGAACCCAAAAGGTTCCAGGAAGCCCTAGAGGGACACATGGTTGGAAGTGACGGTGACTCTGTTGATGCCCTGACTGGTATTTGGAATACCGGTCTCTCTAGGGCTATACACAGCATCGCTCCCAAGTGCCCTCTCAGACCCGCTTCCAAGTGTAAGCCCTGGTATACGGAAGATCTCCGGGCAAGGAAGCGGGAACTGCGACGGCTAGAGTACCGTTGGCGGAAACACCTTTGCTTAGACGACAAGGCTCTCCTAGACCAACTGTTAGAGGACTACGGAGAGGCGATACGAGCAGCTAAGAATTCGTTCTATGGTGCTCGTATTGCGTCCGTGGAGTCGCGTCCAGCAGAGTTGTTCAGGGTGGTCAGGGAGCTAACTCAGCTCCCTCCCGCCCTGAACCAGATCCTTGAACCTTCTAAGGCCTGCTGTGACCAATTTAATAACTTCTTCGCGGATAAAACCTCTCGGATAAGCGAAGGTCTTAACGCCGACATTAGAGCAGAACCTAGGGTAGAGGCGTCCAGAGCCTCCATAGACTCCATTAAACTGGATCAGTTTGAGTTGGTAAGTACCGATGATGTGGACAAGATACTCGGATGTGTTCGGAAGACAACCTGCTCACTTGATCCCTGTCCCTCGTGGCTAGCAGCCCAGGGGGGACCGGCAGTAACGTTATTGTTACGCCGGATTATTAATACATCTTTGAGGGAAGAGCAATTTCCATCTGATTTAAAATTGGCCATTGTTAAACCTTTACTAAAAAAGCCCTCCCTCGACCCCCTGGTACATAATAATTATCGGCCAGTCTCGCTGCTGCCATTTTTGGGAAAGGTGATCGAGAGGACGGTTGCACTCCAGCTTCAGGCGGTCTTGGATGAAACGGATTATCTGGACCCATTTCAAACTGGCTTGCGGGCGGGTTACGGGGTTGAGACGGCCATGGTCGCCTTGGTCGATGATCTCCGTCTGGGCATCGACAGGGGAAGCGTGTCCCTGCTGGTGCTCTTGGACATCTCAGCGGCTTTCGATACCATAGACCATGGTATCCTTCTGGGGCGCCTGGCAGAGGTGGGAATCGGGGGCACTGCGCTCCAGTGGTTCCGGTCCTACCTCTCTGGGAGGTCCCAGATGGTGCAGCTGGGAGACGTGTGCTCCGATGAGAGGCCCCTTAAAACTGGGGTCCCTCAAGGAGCCATTCTGTCTCCCATGCTATTTAACATTTACATGAAACCGCTGGGAGAGATCATCCGGAGACATGGAGCGCGGGGTTATCAGTACGCTGATGACACCCAAATAGTCTTCTCTATGTCTCCGACTGATGCAGTGACTGAGGATGGCGTCTCTCCTCTCGTGGCGTGCCTGGAGTCAGTAATGGGCTGGATGAGGGAAAACCGACTCAAGCTGAATCCAGAGAAAACGGAGGTACTTGTGATAGGTTCCCCTGGCCCAGGAATGGCGGTGGTTCCACCTGTCCTGAACGGGGTCACGCTCCCTGTGAAGGACTCCGTGCGCAGTCTGGGGGTGCTTCTTGACTCGTCGCTTCACCTGACTGCTCAGGTGAATGCGACGGTCAAGAGCACCTGTTATCAGCTCCGGCTTATTCGCCAGCTGCGCCCATACCTGGCCCAGAGGGACCTAGAAACTGTGGTACACGCTCTGGTAACCTCGAGACTGGATTTCTGCAATGTACTCTACATGGGGCAACCCTTATACCAAACCCGGAAGCTACAAATGGTGCAGAATATGGCAGCCAGGCTGGTCACTGGTACTTCCAGGGCCAGCCATATAACACCGGTGTTAAAAGAGCTTCATTGGCTGCCTATTCGCTTCCGGGCACAATATAAGGCGTTGGTGATTACCTATAAAGCCCTAAATGGCTTGGGCCCAGGATACCTGAAGGACCGCCTCTCCCCGTATATTCCGTCCCGCACCCTCAGAACATCTGGGCAGCTATTACTGAAGGTGCCTGGGGCCAGGCTTACCTCCGTCACAAGGAGGACATTCTCCATCGCCGCCCCGGCCCTTTGGAACACGCTGCCCATAGAGCTCCGCTCGGCCACCTCCCTGGCCCAATTTAGAAAGGACTTAAAAACCTTTCTATTTCAGTCTGCATTCCCCGATTAGAGTCCTAATTGACCTCCCTTCCTCTCCATGAGCAAGAGGATTGGCTAACGGGGCTTTTAGTTTACTTTATCTTATTGTATGTGTATTTTGATATGAATGTATGTGTAATGTTTGTAATCTTTTTAATCTTGTTGTGAACCGCCCTGATCTTGGGAAGGTGCGGTATATACTGTAAATAAAAATTTTATTTATTTATTTATTTATCCAAGGCAAGGGATCCAGGCAAAACCACCAAAGGATTGCAAACAAAGCAGACCAAAGACTTCCCCATATTTAGGATGACCAATGTCTCAGGGTGCATCCACACTGCAAAACAAAAGCAGTTTGATACCAATTTAACTGCCACGAGGCAGTGCTACAGTTTCAAGATTGGTAGTTTTGTGAGCTACTTAGGCTTTTCAGTCAGAGAACCCTGCAGCGGTTTGCCTTTGCCTGAGCCAACTGGGAAGGACAAGATAGGGACTCCTTCTGTTCCCTCATTTCTGAGCTATTGAGTGGAAATGACTTTAAAATCAGTTTGTAGCAACAGAAGAAAGAAGGTGGAAGGAGCAGAGAGAAACAAGGACATTTTAAAAGCAGCTGAGAAAGTGGGACGGCAGAGGATTGACCAGGACTGTCTCTGACATTTGGAGGGCATGTAAGTCTCTTCCAGTTGGTTCTGTGGGGTTTTGGTTCTTGCTAAGTTTATTCGTGACTCTGTTAAACTCACAGGCTTCCCACCAAGTGATGCAGCTGACTCCACCGAGACGATCAAGACGAATTCTGAACTTGATTCCTTAGAAATCGCAGAAGAGAAGAGCCCCCCAGAAGAGGACAGTGACCAGGTGAGATTCTTGTTCAGAGCAGTGCAAGATTTGGGTATTCATCCCCAGCATCTCCTGGTACTTTCTCCTATGTCCCCAAAGTCACTTTTTGGGCACCAGACCTTCCAACTCTCCTCCCTTGGCAGCCCCTAGTTTTCTTGGCAAAGTTTCTTCAGAGGTGGTTTGGCACCATGGCTTTCCTCTGAGGCTGAGAAAGAGTGAATTGACAAAGTGGGTTCCTGTGGCCAGGCAGGGATTCAAACCTGAAGAAGAAACTGCCCTCAGCTGAATGCAGGATGATGGCATGGCCTCTGCCAAATAACAATTTTGCACCCGAAGGAAATTTCCCTTCGATCCCCCAATTTCTAGCATCACAGAGATGAAGACACTGGTAATTCTAAATACCTAGAATCTATCTTCTATTTATATTCAGTTTGTTTGCCTGATTTTGGGGGGGAGGGTGCTGTCTAAACTGGATTTCCAAAAGCCCAGCTGAAGACTTACGTTCCTCCAGTGCTCAAACCACTGCTCCAAGCTGCCTTTGAAGGCAGTGATAGTGCCTTGAAACAAGTGAGAGATGGGTTTGTTGTTCCCCTTTGCCAGGTCTTCCAGCATGATGGCGGGTGCCAAGTTGTCCCCAATGAGGCCATTTTGCTGATGAACCAGAGCTGTAGCCAGCAGAGAAATGACCCTCCGATAAAGACGGAGCTCATGGAAGATGATTGTAGCCCCAGCATCCAAGAAAGATTGAGAAGAAGGAGAACAGCACGGATAAGGCTGCCAAAAACTAAACAGTATCTTTTTTAATACCGTTTGAAGACAATCTTCTAAATAACACTAAATAAATCAGTCACCTGGTCAGAAGGAATTCACTAAAAGAGGGAATTCATAAGTTTGTTGGAAGTTTGGAAAATAGTATTGGAGAGTTCTGCAAAGCGGCAAAGAACAACATGGAGAGGAGAAAGGAGACGTTGCAGACACTTTGGTCAATACTTTAAAACAGGTAATAACCTTCCTCCAAACTGAAAAAGAAATAAAGGAAAGAAGTGTAGATATTAAATTTGATATTTTTTTGTGGATAATTGAAGATAGATGATAAATTAAAACAGGATTGAACTAGATACAAAGGAAGAACAGAGAGACTGTGACGTTTATCAAACAGGGGGTTTACCAGCCCAGATCCAGGGCGACTGCAAATCGAGCGATGCGGATTCACGTTATAATGTTTATGTATTTTAACACCTGGTTCCTTTCAATGGGAGCTTCCCCGGTGCTTCCGGACTAAATTCTTACTGGCTCCTCATTTGGGAGAGTCCGATAAATAAGTGAGTTGACAGGATTTGCATTGAGGCTCGCTTCGAATTCACTGCGTATTGGCCTGGTGTGGAATGACACTTTGCCTGTGCTCTGGAACACCACTGCAAACCCCCGTGTTGCAAATTTCCCATGATGCCGTGCTGCAATTTTGCCCCATTTGCTTCCGGTGCTCCCCCCCGAATGAATGCCTTCACGTTTTAACGTGGACAGGAGACATGCTGGTGAGGAGAAAGGGAAAAGAGGGGGGCAAAGAGAGAGAGTGGGGTTAGTAAAGTGTCCAAAGGACTCTTTGGGGGTGGGGGGCAGGACGTCCTCCAAAGTGGGGCCAAGGTGGAGGCAGGGTTTACTTCCAAGTAGAACTGCAGTTTCTACTTGGATTATTTTGCAGTAAAAGAAATTTATTATTTTTAATAATAACAACAATAATAATAAAAATTCTTTCACTGCAAAATAATAATAATAATAACAATAATTTTGCCGGTGGGTGATACATTCGGATGGAGCAGAGGGCATTTAGAGATAGGTGACATTCCCTATCATTCACGTGAGGCTAGGGATGGAGGGTAGGTCCAGATGGCAGATCTAAAGGGAAAGAAACAGGAGGCTGGAGAGAGAGATGAAACTCCCAGAATTCCATAGCCTCAAGCCAAGGACCCCACAACAAACTCCAACTCCCATAATAATAATAATAATAATAATAATAATAATAAT
>JACSCI010001200.1:713-14374 GCA_016801065.1 Sceloporus tristichus
CAATGGGTCCTAGTCTCTGGAGCAGCAGAAAACAAGCTTGCTCCCTCCTCAATATGACATCCCTTCAAATATTTAAACAGGGCTATCATATCACCTCTTAATCTTCTCTTCTCCAGGCTAAACATACCCAGCTCCCTAAGGCGTTCCTCATAGGGCATGGTTTCCAGACCTTTCACCACGCTCCAGTTTCTCAATGTCCTTTTTGAATTGTGGTGCCCAGAACTGGACACAATATTCCAGGTGGGGCCTGTGAGCTTCCCTCCCCGCTTTAATTCTTGTCTGGCTCTTTGCAATGGAATTCTGGCAGTTGTTTGCTTGCTTTTGTGTGGTGCTCCAAACAGAGGAGCTTTTGTGGGTTCCTTCCTGGAGGGAAGGAGGAGAAGGCCCTGGGCATCCCTGCCATCCCTGCCTCCTGCAGGCTGCCAGCACAGGAGCCCCGCTGGACATGACACCAGAGCCCCCCCCCCCCCCCGCAGAAGCAGCCAGACCCTCTCCCTCTTGCTCTCTGCCTTGGTCCCCTGTTTCCCTCTCTCTCTTTCTCTTTCGCTCCTTTCCTCTTCTCTCCCTTGTCCCAACTTCCCTCCCTTCCCTCCCTCCTTCTTTCCCCCACCCACACAAATACACACCTTCCCTCACTGCAGTCGCTCGCCTGCCTGCCTCCCTGCCTCCCTGGCTGTCATTCTTTCAGCCAATCAGGAGACGGAGGAATGAGAGAACGGATTTGAGAACGGATAAGAATACCACACAGACCTCTGTTGGAACGTTCTCATCATGTTACAGCTCACTGGGAACACATTCAATCCGTACCCTCCAGGAACACATGTAGAACACATTTAGAACGTTCTGAGAACCCGATTGGAACACAGACGTGCGGTATTCTTAAATATGTTCTGTTCTCATCACGTTCTGAGAAAGTTCTCAGAACGCAGTGCGGTAATCTCCTTGGACAATGAAGAAATAGAAGTAGCAAGAGAGTTCACATATCTGGGATCAAACATTGATAGAAATAGGGACTGCATCCAGGAAATCAGAAGATTAAGAATGGGGAGGGTGGCTATGAAAGAACGAGAAGATTCTAAGATGCTAAGATACACAACTCAGCACAAAAATTAGAATCATACAAGCCATTGCATTCCCTATTACCATGTATGGATGTGAGAGCTGGACGGTTAAGAAAGAGGATAGGAAGAAAATCAATGCATTTGATATGTGGTGCTGGAGGAGAGTGCTGAGAATCCCATGGATGGTCAAAAAGACCAACAAATGAGTCCTAGAGCAGATCAAGCCAGAGGTCTCCCTGGAAGCCAAGATGACAAAACTGAGGCTGTCATACTTCGGACACTTCATGAGAAGGGAAAACTCACTGGAAAAAATAATAATGTTAGGAAAGGTGGAGGGAAGTAAAAGAGAGGAAGGCCGCATGCTAGATAGATGGAATCTATTAAGGAGATAATGGGTATGAGCTTGCAGACCTAAGCAGAGCAGTGGAGGACAAGGAGGTCTTGGAGATGTCTCATCCACAGGGTTGCCATGAGTCGAGATTGAGGGCAGTCAACAATAACAACTCAGAGTTCTACACTACAGTGGCTTTTAAAGGTTTCCTCTAAAATACATACATACAAACATACACAGATATTTTAGAGTTAAGCTAATGTAGTACAAGTCTTTAAAAAATTAAAACAGAAAGAAAGGAGGAGAGACTCTTCTGTTCTGATATGTTTTGGAAATTGAAAAGAAACTTACTCAAGTATGGGAATAAAATTTTGCTGTTGGTGCCAGGAATTGCTAGATGATAGCTTGGGACCACAGAAGCATCCTTTTAGGTTCCTCTATACAGGACAAATGGATTTGGGGGATACAGGATTTGTTGCTGTAGTTCTTGAGTTTTAGTAAAATATCTAGCGATTTCTGTTTGGATGAAATGATAAAACTGTGGTGAATTTGTGGGAGGACTAGGCATTGATGCTAAGATTCTCAAGATAGAAAAAAGATGGGGAAAAGGTAGGTAGTTCTCTGAGGTTATTGTTGTTGTTGTTAATTATTTCTTACCCACCCCTCCTCATGGATTGAGGCGAGAAACAACAACAAATCAACAATTGCTGGTGAACCATGTGAAGTTTTAAAAGCAGGATGAAACAGGGGGCCCAATGGACCCCTTCTGGGCTATTAGGTATAGACCTAGGCCATGGTGTAGTGTTTTGAGTGCTGGACTACAACTCTGGAGATCAGGGTTCAGATCCCCGCTCAAGTATAAAAACCCACTGGATGACCTTGGACAAGTCACGTTTTCTGAAACTCAGAGGCTGAGAAAAAAAACCTCTGACAAAATTTGCCAAGAAAAACCTATGAAACAGAGTCACTATACAACAAAATGACTTGGAGGCACACAACAAACAACAAAAGTGACAGGTGGATAGATAGGTAGTTTGATAGAAAAAGTAGGCCATCACAGCCCACTCTTGCCAGTTTGGTAACTGAGCCATACTGTGTGTTTCAGAAATGGCACACACATGGCTTGGCTTCCTATTTATAGGTACTGCAAGTTATTGTGTTGCTTCCACAAAGGGGAACAGTGTCTCACCATTACAGGCTCCAGTGTTTCTGTCTTTCATAGAATCATAGAGTTGGAAGAGACCACTAGGGCCATCCAGTCCAACCCCCTGCCATGCAGGAAATCCAAATCAAAGCATCCCTGACAGATGGCCATCCAGCCTCTGTTTAAAGACCTCCAAGGAAGGAGACTCTATCACCCTCCGAGGGAGTGCATTCCATTGTCGAACAGCCCTAACTGTCAGGAAGTTCCTCCTAATGTTCAGGTTGAATCTCTTTTCCTGCAGCTTGCATCCATTGTTCCGGGTCCTGTTCTCTGGAGCAGCAGAAAACAAGCTTGCTCCCTCTTCAATATGACATCCCTTCAAATATTTAAACAGGGCGATCATATCACCTCTTAACCTTCTTTTCTCCAGGCTAAACATCCCCAGCTCCCTAAGTCGTTCCTCATAGGGCATGGTTTCCAGACCTTTCACCATTTTTGTCGCCCTCCTTTGGACACGCTCCAGTTTCTCAATGTCCTTTCTGAATTGTGGCGCCCAGAACTGGACACAATATTCTAGGTGGGGCCTGACCAGAGCAGAATACAGTGGTACTATTACTTCTCTTGATCTAGACACTATACTTCTATTGATGCAGCCTAAAATAGCATTGGCCTTTTTAGCTGCCGCATCACACTGTTCACTCATGTTCAACTTGTGGTCTACTTGGACTCCTAGATCCCTTTCACACGTAGTTTCATTCAGCCAGGTGTCACCCATCCTATATCTGTGCATTTTATTTTTCCGCCCTAAGTGCAATACCTTACATTTCTCCGTGTTGAATTTCATTTTGTTAGCTTTGGCCCAGCTTTCTAGTCTATTCAGGTCATTTTGAATCTTGATCCTGTCCTCTGGGGTATTAGCTATTCCCCCTAATTTGGTGTCATCTGCAAATTTGATAAGTATGCTCCCAATTCTGTCATCCAGGTCATTGATAAAGATGTTGAATAGCACTGGGCCCAGGACAGAGCCCTGTGGGACCCCACTGGTCACTTTTCTCCAGGATGAAAAGGAGCCATTGTTGAGCACCCTTTGGGTTCGGCCGGTCAACCAATTACAGATCCATTTAACAGTTCCTTTGTCTAGCCCACATTTTACAAGCTTGTTTGCAAGAATGTCATGGGGAACTTTGTCAAAGGCCTTACTGAAATCAAGATATACTATATCCACAGCATTCCCTTCATCTACCAAGCTGGTAATTTTATCAAAGAAAGAGATCAGGTTTGTCTGGCATGACTTGTTTCTCTGAAACCCATGTTGACTTTTTGTGATTATGGCATTGCCTTCTAGATGTTCACAGACTCTCTGTTTAATGATCTGCTCCAGAATCTTTCCTAGTACTGATGTCAGACTAACTGGACGATAATTGTTGGGATCCTCTTTTTTCCCCTTTTTGAAGATGGGGACAACGTTTGCCCTCCGCCAGTCTGCTGGGATCTCTCCTGTTTTCCAGGAGTTTTCAAAGATTATTGCCAATGGCTCCGATATTACATTTGCCAGTTCTTTTAATACCCTTGGATGGAGTTCATCTGGTCCCAGAGACTTAAATTCATTTAGATTAATAAGGTGTTCCTCTACTATCTCTTTACTTATTCTGTACTGAAATGCCCCTATCCTGTCCTCTGCTCCATTATCCTCAGGTTGAGCACCCTTTGCCTTTTCTGAGAAGACTGAGGCAAAGAAGGTGTTGAGTAATTCTGCCTTTTCTCTGTCTTCTGTTAGCATTTTGCCATCTTCTCCACGCAGTGGCCCTACCGTTTCCTTCTTCTTCCTTTTGCTGCGGACATATCCAAAAAAGCCCTTTTTATTGTTCTTAACCTCTCTAGCAAGCCTGAGTTCATTCTGCGCTTTAGCTTTTCTGACTTTACCCCTACACATGCCTGCTATTTCTTTGAATTCCTTTTTTGTGATTTCCCCCTTTTTCCATTTCTTATACATGTTCCGTTTCAAACTTAGCTCGGTTGAAAGTTCCTTAGTCATCCATCCTGGTTTCTTGAGACACCTCCCGTTTTTCTTTCTCACTGGAACTGTTTGAAATTGTGCCTTCAGTATCTCCCTTTTGAGAAAGTCCCATCCGTCCTGAACTCCTTTATCTTTTAGTATTTCTGACCATGGAATTGCCCTCAATACTTCTCTAAGTTTACTGAAATCCGCTCTCCTAAAGTCTAGGATGCGTGTCTGACTATGCCTGGCTTCTCCTTTCCACTGTATTACAAACTCCAGGAGAACATGGTCACTTCCACCTAAGGATCCCACCACTTGCACCCCATTAACCAAGTCATCCTTGTTGGTTAGGATCAGATCTAAAATAGCTGACCCCCTTGTTGCCTCTTCCACCTTTTGGACCATGAAATTGTCTTCCAGGCAAGTGAGGAATTTGCTAGACCTTGAGGATTTTGCTGAGTTTGACTTCCAACAAATATCAGGATAGTTGAAGTCGCCCATCACTACTACATCTCTCTTTTCTGACTGTGTGGTCATCTGTTCTAGAAAGATATCATCCAATTCCTCAGTCTGACTTGGGGGTCTGTAGTAGACTCCCACCGTAACATCCTTGTTGTTTCCCTCCCCTTTAATTTTTACCCAGATGCTCTCCACCTGGCTTCCATGATTGATGTCCTGGATCTCTTCACTGGTGTAAATATCTCTGACATATAGTGCTATTCCTCCTCCTTTCTTGTTTGGCCTATTTCTCTTTAAAAGGTTATACCCCTCTATTTCCACATTCCAATCATGAGACTCATCCCACCAGGTTTCAGTGATGCCTATTATATCATATTTGCTTTGTTGTACTAGGAGTTCGAGTTCATCTTGCTTATTTCCCATGCTCTGTGCATTAGTGTAGAGACATCGCAGACCATAGTTCCCTTTTACTTGCTGCCAGTGCAAGTTTTTTTGCCTCCCACTGTTGGGTCCTTGCACTTTTTTTCTTGTTTCCTCTATGTCAGTTTGACTATTTTCGCCATCCCTTTCGCCTTCCTTAATATTGTCTCCCTTCCCCTCAGAACTCAATTTAAAGCCCTCCTGATCAAGTTCTTGAGACTGTTGGCAAAAACGTTTCTTCCAACTGGCGTGAGATGCAACCCGTCTGTTGCAAGAAGTCCCTCCTCGTGGAACCACAGCCCATGATCGAAGAATCCAAATCCTTCTCGGCGGCACCATCTGCGAAGCCAGTTGTTCACATCCGCTATTTTCCTCTCCCTTCCTGGACCATGCCCTTCAACTGGCAGAAGAGACGAGATGACAACCTGTACATCCATTCCTTTCAGCTTCCTACCAAGCGCCTCGTAATCCCTTTTGATGTTCTGAAGGCTGTCTTTCCTCTCCTCCTATTTAGAAGGGCACAACCCAGCTTCAGCAAACCCCACCTATAAACTTTCATTTCTCCCTCCCTCCCTCCCTCCCTCCCTCCCTCCCTCATTCCCTCTCTGCCTGTGTCTCAGTTCCAGCCACAAGCCATCTGTTTCACTCTCTGTTTCTCTCTTTTCAAAAGGTTCAAGGCAGCCCAAACTCAAACAATATGTAAATTTACTTATTATGAACACAGTAAAAAAAAAAGATGTAATATTAAACTGTGGGATTTCTATTACTTGCAACCTGAAAACACTTGTCATAGGAATATTAGGAGCCAAATAAAATAGCTGCAGGCTGCCAGTTCACCATCTCTGCTTTGAATTATCTTTAGACCTGATTCTACATTAATTTGACAACCATGAAGATGAAACCTTTCAGGCTTAAGGCCAATACTTCCTGATGAGTTTTTTATGTAGTTGGGAGTCTCTGAACTGATCAGAGCACAACAGGCACCTTGTTTCTGGACAAGAAAACCCCAGAAGGGATTAGGCAGTGTTGCAGTGATGCATCCTTTCCAATGCTGAGAAAACATGCCATGACGCATTGCCATATGAGGCGGGGTGGGGGGCCCTGTGGCGATGTTACATGTGATACAAAATGGCAAGAAGAGAGCAGCTTCCTTTGCTTCCAGGCATTCACCAGCACAGCAAATGGAAAAAGAAGTAGACATAAGATAAAAGCAAGGCTGTGTTGTCCATATGCCATGTGTGCAACATTTCCAAGAGGGTAATAATCTCTAAAATCAAAATTGTCCAAGCCATAGTATTCTCCATCACCATGTACGGATGTGGGAGCTGCACTGTGAAGAAGGCACACAATGTTTTGTATGACCTGTTGTTATATTGTTTGGAATTGTTGTTCACCGCCCTGGTTTTTAGAAGGGTGGTATACAAATAAAGTTTTATTATTTATTATTATTATTAAGAGAAAAAAAATCAATGCATTTGAGATGTGGTGCTGCAGAAGTGTTGAGAATATTGTGGACAGTCAAAAAGACAAACAAATGGGTCCTTGAGCAGATCAAGCCAGAACTATCCCTGGAAACTAAGGTGATGAAATTGAGTCTGTCGTACTTTGGCGACATCATAAGCAGGCACTATCCATTAGAAGAGACAATAATACTAGGAAAGGTTGAGGGCAGCAGAAAGAGAGGAAGACCACACACCAGATGGATATACTCAAGGAGATCATGAGCATGAATCTACAAGTCTTAAGCAGAGCAGTGGAGGATAGGGGGTCTTGGGGATGTCTCATCCACAGGGTCGCCATGGGTCGAGGCTGACTCAAGGGTAGTTAACAACAATAAACAGTAATCTCCATGGACAAAATTCTGTTCCTCACCCTACTCCTTAGAATGCCCACTCACCAGAAATCAATATGTACACCAGGGCTTACATGCATTGTTGTAGTCATACTGCCCCTTTGCAGAGTGGAGCTGCCATGCAGATCATGAGATGGTGACGCATGTAAATACACAAGGGACTGTTGTGTAGAATTCAACTCTCCCCCCCACCCCGCTAGGGGTTTTTTTTTCTTGTAGTCTTGTAGACAAATCCATGGACAAACAATCTTTCATCCTGAATGGGTAGACCATGGTTTCTCCTTGCCTGCTTATCTCTTAGCCTTCCTCCAAGAGAGAGAAAGCAATGATGCCTTTTCTGGAGGAGAAGTGAGTGGCCCCTAATGCCATCCACCTCTCCAGTCTCCTGTCATTCCATAAGCATTTATAGCAGGCTGCGCAAGGGAGCAAGGACTACAGATGTGTAGGTAGAATTGCCATATGCAGTATCGAAATTGCAGGAATGTATTTAAATAAAGTTACATGAGATGAGATTTCTGGGGCATTTCCTACCCATTCTGTGCCAGATCAATGGAGGGGTAGCAACATCACGCAATGAAGTAGGGATATATTTAATAATAATTTGTTTTATTTATATACCGCTATTCCAAAGATCATAGCGGTGAACAGCAAGTAAGCTAATTAGCAAGTAAGCTAATTTGCCCCCAACAGTCTGGATACTCATTTTAGCGACCTTGGAAGGATGCAAGCCTGAGTCGAGCTTGGGCCCTTTTGCTGGTCTTGAACTCACAACCTTGTGGTTTTGAGTGTATGGCTGCAGTACAGGCATTTAACCACTGCGCCACCAGGGCTCCTTTAATGAAAGCCATCACTGAGCAGTTAGGCTGCATGAATGTACCATCACTTCTTAGAGCTTGATGGGCATAGTTACCCCCGACATATTATTTCTTCCTCATGCTCCCCCTGAAGTTGTTTTTCTTATGTGGGAAACATCCGGGAGAGATCTTCAGTGCTGACACGTACTGAGATTTTCAATAGTCAGTGGCCTACCATTTATTGCACCCCACTGCACTGTTACACCAAGACCAAGCGCCTGATCACCCCTCATGTTTGATATCAAATTAATATTAAAGGGACACTGAGGTAAGTGACTTGAAAAGGTGACCCCAAGGCAGAACGTTGGTCATGCCATATTTTGAAATCCTGTTAAACTCTAGCAAGGGAGTAAGCAAAGGCACCCACCTCAACAAGATCACCCAAGTCATCAGCATCATCCTTTTTATCTTCGGAGGGCAATGATGGGATTCTAGCCAAAGAAGATGGCTATGCATACAAAGACAAAGGAAACTTCTCTAAAAGTAAGAGATTCCCACTGTCTGGGACATCCATGCTACATGTCCAAATATTTACTCCATCTCTTGATCACTCTTTTCTCCTGGAAAACCATTTAGCAGTGAGTTAATCCATTCATTCTGAGATTACTGCCCTGGGATATGATTTTGAGTATATATTAATGTGCTTTATTTGTACAGCACTGTAGGTTTACACAGCATTGTACATACATCTGTGCCTGCACACTAACAATTAGGTCTAGTTTGGGACTGGGCGGACACTCTGTTTCTTCTACTAGATTCCTCAATACAGTGGTGCCTCGGGTTACGAAAGTAATTCGTTCCGCGGCCGCTTTCGTAACCCGAAAAGCCTTCGTAAGCCGAATTGCCATAGGCGCTAATGGGGAAAAGCCGCGATTCCGTGCGAAAAAGCCGAAAAAAGCACCAAAAGTTTTTTCGTAACCCGAAAAAACATTCGTAACCCGAAACAATAATTCCCTATGGGATTTTTTCGTATCCCGAAAATTTCGTAACCTGGGTATTTCGTATCCCGAGGTTACACTGTATGTCGGCCACCCCACTTGCCGAGGCAGCTGCTCAGCCATCTCCATTCTGGATGCCCATTAATTGGAACTACGCATCAGGATCGGTGCCATATTAGCATTAGCAAAGTCCCTTATGTATTTGTATTTGTATACACAACAGTCCCTTGTGTATTTGTATGCTTTGCCATGTCATGATGTCCACTTTTCTCATTCTACCACCATTCTACCACATTCTTACTTCTTTAGTTTTTGTGTGTGTATTGAATGCATGAGTGTGTGTGTTGTGTGCATGAGTGTGTGTATTGCTTATATCCTTAATAAAACTACAAAACTAATTTGGAATTGCCTCTGCAGTTCTGTATGATTTGGAACCATTATACACAGGGTTGATCCCAAGACTGACTGTTGCCCCAACCAAGGTATTTTAGTTGTGCTATTAAAATTCCCCTAAATATATTAATTTGTGGGTGCCCTCCAAGGACCCCAGCACTTTGGATAAAAGCACCTTATAAAGGAAAGGAGATGAGGAAGGAACTCTGCAGTACATTTAAAACGAATTGATATATTTCAGAATGAGCTTTCATGAATTTCAAAACAGTTTTCTTGCCCTCCTTACAGACAATAAATTCTGCAAATGAGCAATAGTATGCATATCCTAATCTGCATGATGATTTGTATGTGGGCTACTTGGGCACACATCACCCCCTCCCCATCTCTGTCATTCCTCCCTGTCAGACTCCAGCTGACCTTCAAGAGGCTACCAATTTAATGATCAGTTTATACATTTATCCTGTTTCATTGCAACATATAAACAAGATTTATTGCTTTATTTCTTTAATTGTATTTCTTTAATTGTGCATTACGCTGAGCACAGCAGGGAATGAAAGCTAACAAAATGTTTAACATTAATTTCTTTTTTCTTCTTTTCCCAGAGAGCACACAACCATGTTTTCATGTTGCTAGCCTGACAGTTTCCTCTCCAAATGGCAGCTTTGTATGAGAAGGCTTGCATCCATGTGGCAAAGCAGGCTATGAATGAACCTAGATGTGCTTAGCCGATAGAAGTACCTACACCCTTCCCTCAGCTCAGTCTCTTCCTCCAATATTCAGGCACAACTCTGGAAACCAAAAAACATCAGAGGGAATAAGGAAAAAGTAGGGCAAATCCATATGCCTGCTAGCTCGGGTCGTGTTTGAAAAGGTAGGATAAAATCTAAATGAACAGCTAGAAGCATACAGCAGAAAAACTAGAAGGAAGAAAGGAAGGATACAAGGATGGACAGAGGGGAGGAAGGAAGGAAGGACTCAAGGAAGGGATAGATAGAATGACAATGTGAAAAAGGCTCTGGATCTAGATTTTAGAGCTACCTCCAAAAATGACAGCCTCATGCGGAGTCTCGCCTCCCACTGTGAAACATGTACTGCTATTAATTTTGGCCAGTATAGTGGTTTGAGCATTTGACCACAACTCTGGAGACAAGAGTTCAAATCCCCTTTAGCTATGGAAACCCACTGAGTGACCCTAAGCAAGTCATAATCTTGAGTCTCATACCAGAGAAAGGTGGGATATGAAATAAACAAATTAATTTCCTGTTGGCAGTGGAATTATTTTTGGAACAGACTTATTCCAACATTTGGAGAAAACTGAGGTTTTTGTCCAAGTACCAGCTGAAGAAGAATTGGGGAACATCTTTTATTTCACCCAGTGTGTAATGTTTTGGCTGATCTAGGGTAGTAAGATGATGACTTATTGTCAAAGGCTGGGGGAGGAGAGAGAATAATAAAGATTCTCTGGGGATTTAATTCCCAGCCACATTTTCAGAAAGAGAGATCCCTTGAATGGAAACATGTACTTCCCTTCCTCTGGGCTTCCTGCTCAACTCATGTTAGCACCACAAGAAGAAGAAAAAATGAAATCATAGCGTATGCAAAGCCGATTTGTGGAGATTAAATGTGTTTCACAGATGTTCAAGCTTCCCCCACCTTCCTAATGAAAAGATAATTGGAGAAAAATCACTGTGACCTAAAATTTCAAGCAACGTACGTTTTTAATTTCCCACCTCAGTCAAAAGGGGATGGATTGACAGCACTGGAAGCAAAAGGTCTGTGTGTGCCTAAGGAGGTGATGGCCCAAGATGCATGGGAAGCATAACTATGCTGAAATTTCCCTCACCCAAGATGATGACGTAACCCCATTCAGCCTAAATCACCAGAGCCTAGTACAAAAACAACACAAAAGCCTAAGAACCAACACTAAGAGAAGAAAAGAAAGAGGCATATGACCTCTAGAGACTGTACCAATGGTGGTAATGTCTGCCACAGGCACATTTATAGTCTGCTTTTGGAAATCCAGTCTTTATGTGTGCTGCACTGGCTTCCTACAGCTTTCTGTGATAGTACAAAATACTGGTTGTGCAGCATTTCATGTCCTAAAGGGCTTAAGCCCTCCATACTGCAAAGACCAGCTTCTCCCCTGCATTTCAACAAGCTGTTGCAGAAAGCACCCTCATTCATCCCATCGGTATGCCAAGTGCATATAACAAAGCATTTGCAACAGCATTTTTGCTGGCTGTCAATCTTGTTTGGGATATTTTACAGCATTTTGTAGATCTCCTTGTTTTGGATGATTTGGATATTTTACATAGCCCTGTCCCAGATATTCTGCAGACTGACTTTGAGGCATTTGAAACTGGGGGACTGTTTAGCTGAGATCCTGCATAACAGAAATTAGTGTAAACATTCTGCATGCAAAAGGATGCTGTGCTTCCCCTCTCACCCCTCAAAACCTCACCTTTCAGCTTCAGGATGCCCATCCCTTCAGCCATTTAGTGACTGGTGGAAATCTGGAAGCATCGGGGAAGGGGTGAACAAATACTGACAGACTGTATGTAGCCTGTACCTCGCTTTTGTGGCCACAGCAACCCTCCACGAGTCTCCCAACCCACCAAAATACAAATTATATTTCCCAGTCAGAAGGCAGTTTGTGCACCCAAACCAGGGGCCCGTACAAACAGGCCAAGATAAAGCTGCTTTGGGTCACTTTGGAGGTATGCTGTTTAAATGATGTGTGCGTCCTAAGAGGCCGGAAGCCATGCCAAAGCCACGCTCCTGTCCTAATGACTGGAGTGCAGCTTTGGCACACCTTCTGGCCTCTTCAGATGTGTGTGTTATTTAAACAGCATACCTCCAAAGTGACCCGAAGCAGCTTTATTTTGGCCTGTCTGTACGGCCCGGGCCTCATACAACTTTTACTCTTTGCTTGTTACTAGAATGTGGCCTCACTAACTGATGGAAGAAGAGGAATATTACAGAGCTCAAGTGCTGGCTCATGGTGTGACTCATGTTGCACTACGACTCATGCTCGGTTGGTGATGCTGAGGCACATGAATGATGATCAGAGGAAAGAGACTAGAGAATACTGAAGAGAGAGAATGGGGGTGCAGGGAGCAGGAGAGAGAGAAAAGATTCAGAGACTGAGACAGAGCTTGAAAATCAGAGAACAACAACAGAGAAAGAAATGAGCAGATGACATAAGGCGGTAAGCACGCAGCAGCTGATCTGTATAGCAGGGTTGATAGAATCAGAGAGTTGGAAAGAGATCACAAGGGCCATCCAGTCCAACTCCAGTCCAGTTGTTAGACTCTTCTCCTCAATGGAAAAATGGGAAAGAGAAACATTTTGGAACACAAGACCCAAATGTTGTACAGCATGTTCTAAACAGATGTCGACCTGTAACACCGGCCACTGGAAAAGCACAATTTTGCCACATGTGCAAGGCTAGACAAAAGTACAAGCTTAGTCCTTCAAACGTTGCAGTCAGAGTTATGCTACCTCAGGGCTGGGAAGGAAGATTGCTGCCTTTTCCCATTAAATCAATGGCAGTGCCTCCCTTCTGGCCTGTCTGGGTCGTCGTCTTTCTTTTCTTCTTCACCACTGCCTGGCACCATGTCAGGCTGCCATTACGGTTCAGTTGGGCACAGATCACCGTCAGAGACGCTGACCCACTTTCCCTCACTTCTCTCCACCTTCTCTTCCTTTATGCCTTTTTATGTACCATACAAGAAATCTTCACCAACTCCCACTGCATGTCATGGAGGGAGGAGAAATGCAGAAGAGATATTAAAAGAGTGGAACTATACAACAAGAGGCACTTTAATAGACATGGATTGGGTGGCAAATGGAAAATAAAAATATGGTCACACACAGAAAGGAAGTGGAAAGTTGAGAGCTATAGAAGGAGATACAGAACTAGAGGGAAAGCGAATGAAGCTGAGAAAAATAAAGACACAAAAATGGGAAGTGATGTTTCAGATTGTCTAATAATCCTCTGCATGGTTTGTAGTCTATTAGCTCCGGTTTTGGAGAAATGTTAATTCTGACTGATCGGTTGGGTTCCTCACATATATCTATGCAGAGAAATCTTATTTTTATTGTATGAGTTTATTAACATTTAATATGAGTTTATAACATATTACCTTACTTACCAAGAAATTACTCATACCCAGTCTCAAAACTGTACTCAACTATCACCTAATCCCTC
>JACSCI010001202.1:1266-18992 GCA_016801065.1 Sceloporus tristichus
TGGTGGGAGGGACTGGGATTCCAGCCAATCAGGGCCAGGGATGGTGGTAGGGACTGAAATTCCAGCCAATCAGGGCCAGGGATGATTCATAAAGGTATAAGTCTGAGTGCACTTAAATAGAGATGCCTACACATACATATACATATATATACACAGATGTACGGATGTATATGTACAAACACACATGCACACATCCATCTGTTGTTCTCGATTGTTCTGGTTCCTTGTTCCAGGTGATGCTGGAGAAGAGGCCCTGCCTCCAACGGAACCAGAGGCTGCTGGCAATGAGCAAGAGGGACTCCTTGCTCAATGCATCTCTTACCTGGAGGGTCAGCACCAGGAAGGCCAGTTCCCCCACCTTCATAAAGGCCCCATTCCCACTCCCTCATTTGCCCTGGATAGAACTGGGCAGATCCGGGTGCCCCAATATCGAATCTCCCCGGATACAAGTGCGTACTACCCTTTACTTCAATTGGGGTAACATACCCCCTGAACTTGAACCGATCTTGACCGGGGCTGAGTTCATATTTGCTGACAGCAAGGAAGAGCCGGTTGTTTCGAAAAAGAAAGGGTCAATAGTCCACTTTCAGAAAAACTGTGCTAAGGGGGATTTGCCCTGGATCTCTTGTGCAAGACCCTGATTGAGTTGTGTTAAAATCAGTGCAAGTGTGAACTTCCAACTTTTAAACCAATTTGGGAACCGGGGTAAAATGTAGTCTGAATGGCCCCTACATTTAAGGGTGAAGTGAGCAAGAAACAAGCAAAGTCTAAACACTTCCTTTGACCATTGCAGCATTGGAGCATGTCGCCACCCTCGAACTGTCAATCACTCAACTGCAGCAAGGCCAGGAGCAACACAGAATGTGGCTATAACAACTCGGAGTGTGGCGTTTCCAACAACAATGATGTGGGTCTTCCTTTTTCTATTTTCAAATATTTTTATTACACTGAGATATTCTCATGATAGTATTTAAATGACCAAATATTAACTATTAATTTAACGGAATGTTATCACCCTTTTCTTCAAATGTTTTAAGACAACTCCATTCCATTTCTAAATATCCTTTTGATCTCCCTCTTAGTAAGGCAGATACTATATCCATATTTCTAGCTTCATATATCTTAATCAACCAATCTTCGATAGAAGGATTAATAGTACATTTCCAAACTTGAGCAAATAAGATCCTTGCACATGAGACCATATATAATATAATTCTATTGCATTTTACTGACTTTATGTTGTGTGTCATGTTTATTAAAAATGAATTTGGTTCAAAGGGAATATTTATATCCAGAATGTTTTGGATGCTTCCATGAATCCTTTGCCAGAATCCTTGAGCTTTAATGCAAGTCCATCAATATGAAAGAAGCTTCCCTCGGGTTCCCCGCATTTCCAGCACTTAGTATTGCCAGCTTTGTATATCTGGTGGGTTTTTGGAGGGTTAGATACCACCTGAATAACATTTTGATATAATTTCCTTTATAGTTTTGGCACAGAGTGAATTTATTTCTTCCTTTCCATGATTTTTCCCATTCCTCTATAGTTATAGTTTTATTTATATCACGTGCCCATCTTTCCATGCTGTGTTTAATAATTTCATCTTCTAGATCTTTCTTTTAATAGTTTATAATATTTGGATATGTGTTTACTTTCTTTGTCCATCATAAATTTATCTATTTCATTGTTATCCATCATTAACCGAGGAGCTTTATTGTCTGCCTTAAAACAATTGTTTAACTGGTTGTATAAAAACCAATCCTTTATGTATCCTTTTTCATTAAGTTCTTCCATATATTTCATATTGTATTTTCCTTCTGCGGTTT
This sequence comes from Sceloporus tristichus, assembly GCA_016801065.1. Lineage (NCBI taxonomy): Eukaryota > Metazoa > Chordata > Lepidosauria > Squamata > Phrynosomatidae > Sceloporus > Sceloporus tristichus. The sequence goes on from JACSCI010001202.1 coordinate 3,091, forward strand.
TGTTTATTAAATCTCCATATCTTAGCCATGGTCTATCCTTGTCCTTCTTGCAATGACACCCAAAATTGATGTCTCATTTTCTACCATACTTTAAGCAATGATCTTCTTATAACATGATGGTTAAAAGTATTATTATCTTTTGGTTTTGTATACCACATATATGCATGTATACCAAGATTCAGGTTAGCTTTTTCTATAGTCAATAAATTCTTGTTTTCTAATTTGAACCATTCTTCTAAACACTTGAAACAAGCTGCATAATAATATAGCTTAAAGTTTGGTAAGTTACATCCCCCCCCCTTGAAGCAAAGATCATTTACTAAGGCAACCATAACAGTTTCAACTCCGTATCCCATCCTGAAGCCAGTTTGAAATGGGTCCAGATAATCTGTCTCATCCAAGACCGCTTGGAGATGAAGAGCAACTGCCCTCAAAATTATGTTGGTTAGAAATGGAAGACGGGAGACCGGTCTGTAATTGTTCATCTCCAAGGGATCTAGGGAGGGCTTTTCCATAAAGGGCCGTAGCACCGCTTCTTTTAAGCATCATGGAAAATAGCCCTAACTAAGAGATGCATTTATGATATATCTCAGGTGATATAAAAAGGGCAAGGGTCAGGACGGCAAGTTCTCCTCTTCACACTTAAAAGGAGCTTGTCCACTCCCTTAGTACTCAGATTCAAATTGATCCAGTATGATCTTACTCATGGATACCTCACTTATAGCCTCTGCAATAATGCTGATGTCCAATTTGGCTCTTATCTGAGAGATATTATCTGTGAAATAGTCATTTAAAGCATCATACTGAGCTGTGGAAGGCTCTAATAATGGGCTACGGGAGGAAGGTGCCTGAAACAGGCCCCAGATTCCCCCCCACTCAACTTCAGCAGTCCCTTTATGCTTCTCTTCCCTTGGCACTTTGATTCTATTATTCCTTCCTTCTCCTCTTTTAACATTCATCGCTTCAAGGGGGTCCAAGGCCCTTTCAGCATGATCCCAGAACCATGAGATTCCCCCAAATGAATGAGGGCTCTCCCCACTTCCTGCCCTCAGAGCAGCTTCAGGGGCTGAGAGTCTGCATGCGCAGATGCCCCAAAGACCCCTTCTCAGCATGCGCAGGGATCGTAAGGCCTTTGCTGCTGCTGCTGCTGCTGCTTATTCCGCTGGCGGCCTTTGGAAGAAGGGAAGGACTATGGCCTTTTTTCCTTCCTTCCGGAATGGAGCCCAAGCTGCAGAGCTGGACTCAGGAGGGAAAAGCTGGGAAGGCTCTGCTTTGTACATATAGCTCTGTCTCTCTGAGAGACAGAGAGAGAGAGAGAGAGAGTGTGTGTTTGCCTCTGTTTTTATGGCTGGGAATGGAGCTGAGGGCTGAGGAGAGAAGAAAGGGTACATATTGTGCAAATGCAGAATTTCTGTACACCAATGAGTCAAGTGTGTTAAAACAACAAAAACTTTATTGCAAACACATAATCAGAAATTCAGCGTTTAAGTCAGAGCTGCCCTCCCCAAAGCAAACATTAAAACCCCAAAACGTAAAACATCACACTCGTCCAAACCTGGCCCCCTCCCTCCAATTCCCACAGTCTATGTCCCACAGATAACAAAGCCCCCTTTGCCATTCCCACAAACTAGCCCTTTCTGTTAATACCTGTCCCCAACTTTCTTCAGCCAACATCGAACAAATTCCAAATGCTATCATTACCATAACTATTTTAACCAGCTGCAGCCAATCCCACCCCTCTGTTTAACTAACCTATTCCACCACCATGATCCCCACTCAAATTTATAAACTAAAGCAATAATCTATAATAAAGGCAAATAAAACCTCAAAATAACAAAATATAATTGAAAAACATAAACAGGCATATGGACACACAAACCTAACACAGGAAATCACAAGGGCTTTTTCTTATCACCACAAGATTTAAAATATATTTTTTGTTTTGCTTCTTGATAAATATAATGTTAGTTCATTTCTGGAATTTGTGGGGCTTCTCTCCTGTGTGGACTCTCTGATGTGCCAATAGGTGTGACTTCTGAGAAAAACCTTTCCCACAATGCTGGCATTTGTGGGGCTTCTCTCCTGTGTGGACTCTCTGATGTGCCAATAGGTTTGACTTCGAAGAAAAACATTTCCCACAATCCTGGCATTTGTTTGGGTTCTCTCCTGTGTGGACTCTCTGATGTGCCAATAGATATGACTTGGAAGAAAAACATCTCCCACAATCCTGGCATTTGTTTGGGTTCTCTCCTGTGTGAACTCTCTGATGTGCCAATAGGTGTGACCTCTGAGAAAAACATTTCTCACAATGCTGGCATTTGTATGGCTTCTCTCCTGTGTGGACTCTCTGATGTGCCAATAGTTGTGACTTCTGAGAAAAACCTTTCCCACAATGCTGGCATTTGTATGGCTTCTCTCCTGTGTGGACTCTTCGATGTATGACAAGGACTGACTTATAGGCAAAACATTTCCCACAATGTTGGCATTTGTATGGCTTCTCTCCTGTGTGGACTCTTCGATGTATGACAAGTACTGACTTATAGGCAAAACATTCCCCACAATGTTGGCATTTGTATGGCTTCTCTCCTGTGTGGACTCTCTCGTGAGTGACAAATTCTTCTGTAAAGGAGGACAATGACAGACAAGACTGAATCTCAGTGTTAAGAGAGGAAAAGGTTACGCCAAGATTTAGCCCCATGTTTATCCCTCCCTATTTGAGATTAAATTAATAATGTTGGTGTGAGTGACCTGAGCATGACCCTGTTCTGGATGCCCCAAATCCATATAACGACTGTATCCTTACTCAGAGCTACCAAAGAAGAAATTGAAGGGGAACTGCCATAAAGAAATCAGTGGAAGCAGATAGTCAGGCATTTGAAAAATATTCCAATATATATATGTAAAAATACTTTGATTGAAAAGTGGCATCATTTCCTGTGAGAGTGCCATAGAGTGTTGAGTCAGAGCACATGGCATGATGCAAGCTAACTGCAGAGGATGCTTCATACTGTGTGGCACCAGGAGATGACTCACAACCAATACAGTATACAGCTCACATGCGGATTGATGTGGGTTGGAGTTGTGTGTAAAAGAGATTGTGAAGTTGATGGAAGTCAGAGAGGAGAGCTGGTACATATTTGTTTTCTATTGCAACTCAAGCTAAAGAACCTCCAAGGACATGGAGGAAATCAACTGGGTCTGTGAGTTATTTTTAAGTGTGGAAAGTGGTTAATGCGTTGCCAATGCCTATATCTGGAGATTTGCTACTGTACTCTGCTATGTTATTATTGAACTCTGGGAGTGTCGCCTTCAGACTGTGCTATACATTGGCTTTGAATGGGACCAGAATTCAGACCAGAATTCAGAGCCAAGAAGGACCTGAGTGCCTGTGTGATAATCCTTTTTGGCTGAAGTATTTCCACCAAGCACCCATTTCATTTAATTCAGTTTCAGACAATTCTTTCCCCACCCAGGAAACATGCTAAAGCAATTCCAAGTTATGGAACAACTTGCCGGAGGAGATCCGTCTTAACACCACCTTGGATGCTTTCAAGAAAGCACTTAAGACGGATTCCTTCCGGCAGGCTTACCCACCCGACCTCTTGTAAAGAACTTAAGGAAAAATTCCACATCTGATCCCAACTGTGCATTTTAAATGATGTTTTTATTTGTCCCAAATTGAATTTTAAGCGTTTTGTTGTTTTACTGTGTGTAAATTGGATGCTATTGTTGTTTTGTGGCTATTTTACGGTTGTAATATCGTCTCGCTCCATTGAGAGAGGCAGGTAAATACAAATAAAACTTATTATTACAGTGGTGCCTCGGGTTACGAAATTAATTCGTTCCGCGGCCGCTTTCGTAACCCGAAAAGCCTTCGTAAGCCGAATTGCCATAGGCGCTAATGGGGAAAAGCCGCGATTCCGTGCGAAAAAGCCGAAAAAAGCACCAAAAGTTTTTTCGTAACCCGAAAAAACATTCGTAACCCGGAACAATAATTCCCTATGGGATTTTTTCGTATCCCGAAAATTTCGTAACCTGGGTATTTCGTATCCCGAGGTACCACTGTATTATTATTATCAGTATAATCTGTGAGGTTGGTGGCTGCCTGCCAATCCCCAAGGCCCCTCTCCTGGCCCTTCCCAGAGGTCCCTTTCTCTCCGCACAGAGCTAGGCGATCCTGGCTTTGCTCCTGTCTCCCCCTCCTGGCTCCCATAGGCCTAGAATCATAGAGATGGAAGAGACTACAAGGGCCATCCAGTCCAACCCCATTCTGCCATGTAGGAATCAAAGCATCCCTGACAGATGGCCATCCAGCCTCTGTTTGAAGATCTCTAAGAAAGGAGACTCCACCAAAATCTCAGAGGAAGTTTGTTCCATTGTCGAACAGACCTTACTGTCAGGAAGTTCCTTCTAATGTTGTAGTGGAATCTCTTTTACTGCAGTTTGCATCCATTGTTCCGTGTTCTAGTCTCTGGAGCAGCAGAAAACAAGCTTGACATTACTTCAAATATTTAAACAGGGCTATCCTATAACCTCTTAACCTTCTCTTCTCCAGGCTAAACATCCCTAATTACCCAAGTCATTCCTCATAGTTTCCAAATCCTGCACCATTTTAGTCGCCCTGCTTTGAACATGCTCCAGTTTCTCCACATCCTTTTTGAATTGTGGTGCCCAGAACTGGACACAATATTCCAGGTGAGACCTGACCAAAGCAGAATACCATGGCACTATTACTTCCCTTGATCCTGACACTATACTTCTATTGATGCAACCTAAAATCGCATTGGCCTTGTTAGCTGCTGCATCACACTGTTGACTCATGTTGAACTTGTGGTTTATTTGGACTCCTAGATCTCTTTCACATGTAGTTTCATTCAGCCAGGTGTCCCCCATCCTATATCTGTGCATTTCATCTCCCTCTAAAGCCTGATCCCCTTCCCTTTTTCCCTCCGCTCTCCAACCTTCATTCTTGCCCATCTGCACTGCTTCAGTATTTCACCTTCACCATCTCGTTCCTACCTTTCTGTTTTTCACATCCGCTCCCGCTTTCTATCACAGACACACACCCATTTATGTGATGCATAAAAGGGACACTTTGAGGCTGATTTGTTGAGAAAGGCAGGATAATCCATATACAAATTACTCATTGGGAAAGGCAGAGCAAGGGAGCTGGGACCTGGACTTCTGTTTTGGTGAGGATCAAGCACTAGAGAGCAGTATTAAGACATCTCTAAGACAGGGATGGGCTACTGTTGGGGATTGGGGGCATCACATTGGCCCCCTGGGGATCTCAGGGGCAACTGCACATTGTATTGCCTTAAAATAGGAATAAAGTTTTGTGCCTCAGTATCCCATTGCATCCCTTTGGGGAAGTGAAGCAGAACCTCAAAAGGCTGGAAGAGGGCCAAAAAAGGAAACAGACTCAGAGATGTGCTACCATTTCAATGAGAAATGCATTACTGGTAATCTCCATGCTGTCTTCCTACAAAATCCTAGCATTGGTGAGATATCTGGGAGCGGAACTTAGTTTCAGAATTAAAAAGTCCTTTGCTTCCACCAAAAGGTTTATTGAGAAACTCAGGCAGAAGGGTCCATTAATAAGTCTAAGCTGTCTCTGAAGTGTCTAAACCTTTTCCCTCTATTGTTAACTATCTTCACACTCCTCCCTTTTCCTCCCCTTCAGCCCCTAAACAGCCCGGCTGCCAAGGTACCTCTTGCTTTCTTCTTCCACATGCGCCTCTCCCCCCGGGGGCATGTCTGCCACCCAAAGTTCAGAGACCAGGCAGTTAATAGCCTCCACAACTGCTTCTCTTCCCCGAAGCCATTCTAGGCTCCAATATCCTTACCAACTACTTAAAACTACTAGCATTTAAACTACTAACAATCCCCCCTAAACCCTAATACCATTCTGGATGAACCACAGAACCTGCTTCGGACAATTGGCAGTTTACAATGCAGTATTTGGAATCCTTATAAAGTGGAGAGCAATTGTGCCTCACTAAACTACAAATTCAAATATTCTACAGGATGTTGCTATCACAATTAAACTACACTTGAAAGGGCTCTAGGACTCCTAGTAGACCACAAGTTGAACATGGGCCAACAGTGTGATGCGGCAGCGAAAAAGGCCAATGTGATTCTAGGCTGCATCAATACAAGTATCGTTTCTAGATCAAGGGAAGTAATAGTGCCACTCTTTTCAGCTTTGGTCAGGCCCCACTTGGAATAATCCTGTGTCCAGTTCTGAGCTCCAGAATTCAAAAAGGATGTTGACAAGTTGGAACATGCCCAGAGGAGGGCAACTAAAATGGCGAAGGATCTGGAAAGCATCAAGCCCTATGAGGAGCGGTTTAGAGAGCTGGGTATGTTTACCCTGGAGAAAAGAAAATTAACAGCGGATATGATATCCATGTTTAAATATTGGAAAGGGTTGTATTGAGGATGGAGCAAGCTTGCTTTTTGCTGCTACAGAGAAAAAGAGATACCACAATGGATGCAATTCACAGAGAAAGAGGTTCCACCTAAACATTAGGAGGAACTTTGGGACAGTAAGAGCTCTTCCACAGAGGAATATACTCCCTTAGAGTTTGGTGGAGTCCACTTCTTTGGAGGTCTTTAAACAGAGGCTGGATGGTGCTTGGAATGCGTATTCCTGCATGGCAGAAGAGGGTTGAACTGGATGGCCCTTGTGGTCTATTCCAACTCTATGATTCTATAATCCTAGTGGATTCAGGTTCCTTACCCACAGAGGCCACGTTCTCATAATTCTCCATCATTACAGAACTGTACATCAGTCTCTGCTTCTTCGTCAAAAGTTTCCATTCGTCCTCGGTGAAATATACAGCCACATCAGCAAAGGTCACCTGCAACAGAAAATAGCCCTCATCCAGAGAGTGACTAAGCAAAAGGGGAGGAAAGCACATGGTGCCTCCAAATATTATTTGATCACTTTAGAATTCAGTCCATGAAATAAACTTTAAATGCTGTCAGCAAAAACAACAACAACAACAAAAAAATAACACACAGCTCCTGCCTTTGTGACCCAGTTTGTCTCGAATCTTTTCACTATAATATGCAATATAATCAAGAATATAATTTAGGCCATGGCTGGGATACTGATGATGGATTAGGATACTGACTATCCCAACACATACAATACATTTAGCCACCAAAGAATTATGGTGCATTTAGACATTTCTTGCCAGATTTCGGAGGCAAATGTCATTTTTATAAAGCAGTTGTGGGGAGCACTCTGGGCTTAAGGGTCACTGGGCCCACCCCCAATTTATATCCAGACACATTCTCCCATAGCCCCCAACATTTCATTGATGGGAAAAACAAGACACATGTGGACAAGCAACCCAGAAGGCAGTGAAGATGGCCAAAGTTGTTTTTGAGGAAGATCACACAAGCTAGGAAAGGCACAGCAGTTTGCTTTTGCTTCAGCCTCCTGGGAAGGGCCATATCCAGTCTCCTTCTTTCCTCTCCTCTCCCCACTTTTGAGCTGATAGGCTGCAAACTCAATGGCACTCAGAAACTGAAGTGAGCTGAGAAAGGGGAAAGTGGGAGGAGGGTAGACCAACTGGGACATTTTTAAAAGCCCCTGAAAAAGTGGGGTGACAGAGGATTAACCAGGACTATCTCTGCCAAACTTGGACAGTATATTATTTGCTTCCTTTCATAAATTGGCCCAGCAGTGACACAGATGAAGCTAATAGGATAGTGACTCACCAAAGAGCTGTTGTACTTCAGCATCCTCTTTCTTTTGGAGCCCAACTCCCTCCGCTTGGCCTCTGTGTCAGCCATCAGGTGGGCAGGGGGTCCTGGTGGCCCTGCACTTGGTCACTTCCAGAAAGAGAGGCCCCAAAGCCGTGTAGAAGGAGGCCGAGATGAAGTTCCTGAGAAAAGGGACCAGGGTTAGGATTGGCTTGGCAAGAAACCCTGCAGCACTCAAAGACACAGAGAACAGCATCATGCTGGTGACATACGCAGGTGAGTTATGCCTCCTTTGCGTCGATGCAAAGGTGAGCATCCCCTTCCTCCCTCTGCACCAAACAAAGCCCCCTGGACCTAGCATAGATTCACTGCAGCTCCCCTACACAACAGATACTCCATGCCTTCTTAGAGTGGTGGGGGATCAGGGGATGAGGAATTGGAGAGGGCCCTGGTTATGTCCCTGTAGCTAGATGTTAAATGAGTGCATCATAAATAAATAAATCATCTGCTGAAACCTCCCAAGTGCTTTTCCCCATCATCAGCCCTTTTCCTAAGAAGGCTGCATCCTTACTATAGAAATAAGGCACTTTGACACCGGTTTAACCACTCAGTGCTATGGAATCCTGGGATTTTACATTCTCTGCCAGAGAGTTCTCATGCCACAACAAACTACAAATCCCAGGATTCCACAAAATGGAGCAAGGAGAGTTAAAGCAGTTTCAAACTGGATTATTTCTTCAGTGTAGATACAGCCTGAGTCGGTTGTAAAAGGGTAGAAGTGCCCAAGTCTTGTTTCATTCTTGGTAATATGAGTTATTCTGGTCTGTCTCCTTCCTTCTTCCTTCTTCTTTCCTTAAGAAGGAAACTGGGGAGACTTTAAAACCTCCCAAAGGAGCCACTTTTGGCCTTTTTGGGGGACAAGCCTCCTCTTAGAAGCCAAAGTCCAATGTTTGTGAAGAATAAAAATAAGGCTTGTATTAAAACTATCCTCCCCATTTCTGATCCCTTTTAAAACCCTTGTTCCCCAGAAGGAGCAGAGCTGTGTAATAAGAAAACCCTCTCAGAAAAGAGACACAAAAGACACACAAAGAGACACACTTCCTTCCTTTTGGCCCAAGGAGCCTGGCCTCCTCCTCTCTCTGGAGCCTCAGGAGAGAAAGAGAGGCCTCTGTTGAACTGAGGCCTCAGAGAAGGTTCCAGAACATTATTCCCAACAGTCACAAGCAGCACAAAATGGCCGCCAGAACACAAAATGGCCACCTCCACCTCAGTGTTTGGCAGTTGGAGGCCTCAGCGCAGCAGTGAAGCCTAACGCTTCCAGGCCTTCTGCTTCTGCTCCACTCCTCCCTCCTTTTCTCTGTCTGCTCCTCACTGACTCTTCCGTGCGCAGAGCTAAATAGAGGCAGAAGCTCCTTCCTTCTTCCAAGGCTTCCAGGCCTTGTCCCTCTGCTCCCTCTCCACTCCTCTCTCTCTCTCTCTCTCTCTCTCTCTCCTTCCTTCCTTGTTTCTGTCTATCTCTCTTTCCTTCCTCTCTCTCTCTCTCTCTCTCCTTCCTCCTCATCTCTCTCTGTCCCTTTCTCACTCTCTGCTCCTCGTCTCTCTCTTCTGCCCGCAGAGCTAAATAGAGAGGCAGAAGCTCCTCCCCTTCTTCAGTCTGGCCAATGAGGGCAGAGGAGCTGGAAGACCCCGCCCCCTGCCCCACCCTCACAGGCTCCTCCTGCAGTTAATATGGAAGAAGGCAGGAGGGACTGAGGGACCCTGGAGCCCCAGCCACACAGACACTGGCCAAAGGCACACATTCCCAGAGCCTAAGACCCATGAGATGGCAACACTATGCAGGGCAGGACCCTCCTCTCTCTGGCCCTGTGGATGCTGGGAGATCCAGTCCAGGGAATACACTGCAAATCCCATTGGCAAGAGGAAAGGCTACTACTACTCTCTGATGTCTCACTAGGTGTCAGAACCTGTTATTAAGATCAGTTATAAGGTCATATCTTTTCAGTTCATGTACATTCACTTGATTTTAAAACCTCCCAAAGGAGCTACTTTTGGTGTACTTTGGGGGACAATCATCCTCTTAGTGGCCCTCCTATTAGAGACCGCTCCTCTCTTGACCCAAATCCTTTATGAGGCCAAAAACCCCTTTGTTAGGAAGCGAACACTGAATATCTCAGGAAGGCTCTATATCTGTGAGGTTTGGAATCCTGTGATCAATGGTCCACAAACAAACGTATACCAAAAGTAGAAAGTCTATTGTGAGAGCATTGCAGTAGTGATCTGTCACACTTCTTTGCAGAGTCTGAGGCTTTAGAGAAAAATGTACACTTTAAAAATTATTATTATTATTAACCTTTATTTATAAAGCACTGTAAATTTACACAGCGTTGTACATACAAAAACGCCCCCTCCTTTCTCCCCCCTGCTAGTTCCCCACCCCAGACACACTTAGCCAGGTCCCCATCACAACCTAGAATCACTCAAGACATTTGAAACATTGCCAGCTAGTTCTCTAAAACAACACTCCAAAGCAGTTAACGGGGCCCCACTTAGAAACTAACACCACTTTAATATTCTACCCATATACTCTCCACCCCCCACCCCCCAACATCTTAGCTAACAGAACAATATAGATCAGATATCTCAAAACATACATGAAGTGCTTATATAGGAACTGAATATATACAGCATTATAACTGATCTCAGTAACAGATTCTGACAATATCTCCCAAGGCCCCCTCCCTCCAGGACCCCCTTCCACTCTTCCCTCAGTCTCTCTCTCTCTCTCCTCTGAAGGCCTCAAACTGCCAACTGCCAAGCGCTCAGGCAGAGGCAGCCATTTTGTGTTCTGGGGGCCATTTTGTGCTGCTTGTGACTATGGAGAACGTTCCAGAACCTTCTCTGAGGCCCCAGTTGAACAGAGGCATCGCTTCTCTCCCTGAGGCTCCAGAGAGAGAAGGAGGCCAGGCTCCTTAGGCCAAAAGGAAGCAAGTGTGTCTCTTTGTGTGTCTAGTCCTCTCCTTTCTTGGGAGACTCTGTGGGGCCATGAGATTTTTTTTGGGGGGGGGAAATCCCAGAGAAACCATGGAACCTCAGAGTATGATCAAGATTACAAGGTTGTTTCTGAGGAAGGAGAGGCAAACTAGGAGAGGCTGCAGCTGTTTGCTTTTGCCTGAGCCTCTGGGAAGGGCCCCTCTTCTCCTTTCTCCTTGGCTGTTTTCATGGAGGGCAGACTCCTTTTGCCCTTTGGACTCAGTTTGCAGCAATGGCAGTGAGCTGAAGAGAAGGGGAGAAATGGCAGCAGTAGGAGGAAACTGTGGCATTTGAAGAGCAGCTGAAAAAGTGGGAGGGCAGAGGATGGACCAGGGGAGGGTCCCTGCCAAACTGGGAGAGTTGGAGGGTATTCAGAAGGAGCTGGGCCTGGAAATGGAGGAGGAGAAGGGGGCTTCTAAAATGACCTCCATGGATGAGAAAGCTGGGCCAAGTCCTTGACATACAATGGCCCAGTGAAACGATGTCCATGATATAGGAGCCAGTGTGGCATATTGGTTTGAGCATAGCTGAATTATGACTCTGTAGTTCAGATTTGGAATCCCAGCTCTGCCATGGAAGCCCATTGGGGGACTTTGGGCAAGTCAGACTCTCTCAGCCTCAGGGAAAGGCAATGGGAAAACTATTCTGGAGACATTTGCCAAGGAAACCGCGTGATAGGTCTGCCTTAGAGTCACCATAAATTCAAAACGACTTGGAGACACGCAATAATAAAAACAACAAAAGCAATGTCTATTATATAAAATGGCAAAAACAAGAGTTGCTCTTGGAATTTACATTGTGTTTCTATGTTTTCAAGCTTTGGATGGTTCAATCCATGGGTAAAGAAATCTGTAGATAGAGAGCACTGTGATGCTTTAAATGAGCATTTTGCAGATAAAATCACATCACAGTGTGCTGTGGAAGGCTCTAATAATGGGTTCTGGGGGGAAGGTGCCTGAGTCAGGTCCCAGATTCTCCCCACTCCCTGCTTCAGCAGTCTCTTTATGCTTCTATTCTGATCCTGTGGGCCTTTAAGACTAGTTCCCAGGGTGCCAGAGGATTGCCAGATGTCTCTTCGTCTCCCTCCTATTGGCTTTGTCCTAGATTTGCCGCCTTTTGTCATAATAACCCCTCAAGTACCTGGGCCCCAAGGAATCCCCCGAGGAGGGGGCAGGGAAGGAAAGAGAGAGAGAGGAGGTCTGGCAGGCCCCTTGCCTTTCTTTGGGGGGAAAAGAGGGGCTTTCTTCCTTCTTATAATCCCTAGCCCCCACCCCCCACCCCAGAAGACATTCCAGCCATTCCTGTAAATGAAGGAGGGTTTTCCCCCATTTCCATCCTTCCCTCCCTCAGAACAGACTGTGAGGGCAGCAATGGCTTTAGGGTTGAAACTGTGCATGCAAACATACATCCAAAGACCCCTTCTGATCCTGCGGAGGGATCGCCAGGGCCTTATTGCTGCTGCTGTTTTATTCCACTTTGAGGGAAGGGAAGGAGTGTGCCATGGGGTTAGCGACCTCTCCTTCCTTCCTTCTTTTGAGGAGACTTCGAAGAGGCCGCAATGGAGCCCAGGAAAGGCAGGAAAGGAAGGCTCTGCTTTGGAAATAAAGTCTCTCTGTGTATTTTGTACGTTTGTGTGTGTGTGTTTGCCTTTGCTGTTCCTATGGCTGGAAATGGAGCTGAAGACTGAGGAGAGTACAAAGGGTCAGTTTTGGGCAAATTCAGAACGTCTGTGCATCAAAGACTCCAGTGTGTTGAAACAGCAAAGAACTTTATTGAGAACACATAGAAATTCAGTGTTTAAGCCAGAACTGCCCACTCCAATCCAAACAAGACATTAAAACCCCAAAACCTAAACCTCCACCCTCTTCCAAACCTATCCCCCACCTCCAATTCCCACAGTCTATGCCCCACAGATAACAAGGCCCCCTTTGCCATTCCCACAAACTAGCCCTTTCTGTTAATATCAGCCTCCAACTTTCTTCAGCCAACATCCCACATATTGCAAAAGCTATCATTCCCCTGACTATTCTAGACAGCTATAACAAATCCCAGACCCCCAACTTCCTAACCTATACCATGACCCACAATCCCCAGCCAAATTTACAACCCAAAGTAATTATCAACATATACTATTAGCAATGAAAACCTAAACTTAACAAAATACAATCTTAAAACATATACAGGCATATGGACAGACAAACCTTACAAGTAAAATCAAAATGGCCTTTTCTTATCACCACTGGATTGAAAATATATTTTTTGTATTCCTTATGGACAAAAATAATATTAGTTCACTAGTGGGATTTGTTTGGCTTCCCTCCTGTGTGGACTCTCTGATGTGTCTCTAGGTTCGACTTCCGAGAAAAACCTTTCCCACAATGCTGGCATTTGTACGGCTTCTCTCCTGTGTGGCCTCTCTGATGTATCACTAGGTATGACTTCGTAGAAAAACATTTTGTGGTGGAAATTCCTTTTTGAAATATAAAACCTATAGAAAGATGGAGTCACCTTTGTCAGCCAGAGAGATGGTTTTTGAAATAAAGGCTTGGAGTTTAGGAAAACTAGAGGAAAGGAATAATCAGTGCATCTTGACCTGAATGGAAGCTGGCACCAGTAAGAAAGACATAACATAAACTACTGAGATAATGATACATAGTTGACATTCAGAAGCAAGGTTAAGGTGAATTCCACTGAATTCCTAAAGGAGGGGGTAAAGAGTGATGATGCAGTTTTAATGTATGCATGTATTTCTGTTCTGATTGTAAGAATTCTGTATGTTTAAATTGTAATTAGCCAATCAGGTGTATTGAAGAAGCTTCTTTGTCTTGAATAATATAAAAAGAGCCATTTTGTCTTGTTTGGGGTCTCAGCTTTTGGAACTTGAATTCCACTGAGTTCAATGTTTTCCTTTGTCGACAACTGGAAATAAACTTATGGATTTTCAATTACTAGGTCCTCTTGCTAATCCTATTGATCTGCCAATCCTAGAAATCTAAGTTTCCTGAAATTTCTGTTACATATTTGGCGAGCCAGGCAGGAGGCAAGGCAAGCAGGAATTGGCAAAGAGTGGGAGAAATTAACTCCTTCCTGGCTGTACATGTTTCTACTACGAGTAGATTCTTATCAATGCCCTGCGCGCACTTCAATACTTTTAATTGAAGTGGGCTAAAGATAAGGATTGGCTCAAGTGGTGGAGTCAGAGTCTAGCCAAGGAGACCACTTAGTAATGTGAAAATTCACTGGGGGGAAAAGGAAAGGGAAAAGTAAAAATAGTAAAAGAAGAATCATCTCTTCAGGAACAGGTAAAGTATAAAATATAGGAAAAGTGCACTAAAAAGGGAGCCTCGTTGACCGGTCCAAATCTTTGGATGCGAGTGGGAGAAAGGACCCCCTCCCTGTGTTAGCTGAGCCAGTAGCAAAGGTTCTGCCCAGAGAAGCCTTCTTGCCAAAACTCAGGAACCGGGCCCCTAGGGAACATAAGCAAGGAACTGGGAACTGAAACATTGTGATGTAAGTATTGATTGCCAAAGTGGAGAAGTATAAGGCACTTGCTCAGTTGTGCTGGGGGTAGTTAATCTACTGATCTCCAAGTGCCAATAAATTGTTTTACCTTTTGTGTGGTGGCAAACCTTTCCCTTCTGTGGTATTTTGTTTTAAATAGCTAGAAGTTAGGTGCTGGTGGAGAATTGGAGGAGAGCATTGGTCTATTGTGAGTATAAATTGTGGTTGTGGTATTTTGTTTCATTCTGTCTGGTTGTGGTAGATGCTCCAGTAAAGACTGTTGAGTTCCAGTAAAGAGTAAAACGTGGGTTGAAAACGTGTGGAATTTGTCTGTATGTAGTGTCTGAGATTTGTGCGTTTTGCAATCTGTCCAGTGTGTACTTTTAAATCCTAATCCTATAGTGTTTGTGCCTGTTGAAATAGTGCTTGGTCTTTTGTTGTTTTGTGTCTAAGGATGGCTGAGGGAGGTAAAACTCCTTTGGATTACATGGTTGGTCATTTTGATGAATGTTTTAGGAAAGGCATGGGGAAACGTTTGAAAAAGGAGCGGTTAATCTTTTTGTGTAAAGATGTTTGGAGTCAGATTTTGCCAAATTGGCCGAGAGAGGGTAGTATAGACATTGACATTGTCTTGCAGTTGTATTCTAAAACATTGGAGTCAGAAAGAGGGTTACTCGATGATTATTTGTATATTTTCTATTGGTATAAGACTGTTGAGAGGAGCCCACCTGGGTTGAATAGTTGCAGAGGATTGGTGTTTAGAAAGGATGAGAGATTAACTAGTATTAAAGAAGCTGTGTTCAAGATTCAGATTGATTTGGCCCAGATTGTGGAAGAGATAGAAAGGATAGAGATAGACTCTGTAGAGAGAGGTGCAAATCAGGGAAGAAGGCCCCCACATGACAAGAAAAGAGGGTTTTGAATTAGCTTTGTGTGTTAGATAGTGGCCAGGAGCAACCCAGAGATAGAAACTTGTTGTTTGGGAAATTGAAATTGCTTAAATTATAAAAATTGGAAATTGCCTTTGTGTATATTGTGGATACATTTTGGGAAAATTGGTGTTTTGACTTGAGGGTTTTCATGATTTTAAATGATCAGTGCCTTTGGGAAAGTTCTGCCCTAAACTTGAATGCATACCCATTTAAAGCCAAAAGAAAATCTAAATTGAATATTAAGCCTGTGCCTTCCCAGAGACATTGCAAATTCTTTTGTCAGTGAAAGTTTTAAGAAGATGGGCAGAAATAAGTGCTTTATAGTGTTGTTGTTATGGCATAGTAATAATAAAATAGTGAGTTTTAAGCCTAGCTAGTGAGCTTCAGCTGTGGCCTGATTTTGTGAACTGGACTGTGGTTGGAAGTTATCTAAGAGTGGAGAAAATTGTGAGAAAGATAAAAGAAAGTGTTTGAAGGTATGAGGATGTGAAATGATAATGTGTGAAAGTTGAAAGCTTATGGAGCGAGTAGCAAGTGGATAATGGTTGGAAAATGGTTGGAAAATGTTTACAGAGGAAAGTATAAACAAGGTTTGTGTTGTGAAATTGAAGGCTCAAGCATGTTGTAGAAGGTTTGAGTATGTTTAAGTGGCTGAGAAAGATTTAGAAATGAGTTTGGTGCAGATGGACAAAGTGGTTTGAGTTCTGGCTGGAGTTAGAGAGA
>JACSCI010001203.1:0-18979 GCA_016801065.1 Sceloporus tristichus
TGCTAAGAGGGATTTGCCCTGGATCTCTTGTGCAAACCCCTGATCAAGTTGTGTTAAAATCAGTGCGAGTGTGAACTTCCAACTTTTAAACTGGTTTGGGAACCGGGGTAAAATGGAGTCTGAATGGCCCCTACATTTAAGGGTGAAGGGAGCAAGAAACAAAAAGCAAAGCTGCTCTAAACACTTCCTTTGACCATTGCAGCATTGGAGCGTGTCGCCACCCTCGAACTGTCAATGGCTCAACTGCAGCAAGGCCAGGAGCAGCACAGAATGTGGTTATACAACTCGTTATACAATAATGATGTGGGTCTTCCTTTTTTTACTTTAAAAATGTTTATTACACTGAGATATTCCCATGAAGGTATTTAAATTACTAAATATCAACTAAATATTAACTATGAATTTAACGGAATTTTATCGCCCTTTTCTTCAAATGTTTTAAGACAACTCCATTCCATTTCTAAATATCCTTTTGATCTCCCTCTTAGTAAGGCAGATACTTTATACATATTTCTAGCTTCATGTATCTTAATCAACCAATCTGCGATAGGATTAATTGCAGATTTCCAAACTTGAGCAAATAAGATCCTTGCACATGAGACCATATATAAAACAATTCTATTGTATTTTACTGACTTTATGTTGTGTGTCATGTTTAGTAAAAATAAATTTGGTTCAAAGGGAATATTTATATCCAGAATGTTTTGGATGGTTCCATGAGTCTTTTGCCAGAATCCTTTAGCTTTAATGCATGTCCACAAATATGAAAGAAGCTTCCCTCGGGTTCCCCACATTTCCAGCACTTATTATTTCCAGCTTTGTATATCTGGTGGGTTTTGGGGGGTTAGATACCACCAGTATAACATTTTGATATCATTTTCTTTATAGTTTTGGCACAGAGTGAATTTATTTGTCCCTTTCCATGATTTTCCCCATTCCTCTATAGTTATAGTTTTATTTATGTCACGTGTCCATCTTACCATGCTGTGTTTAATAATTTCATCTTCTAGATCTCTTTCTTTTAATAGTTTATAACATTTGGATATGTGTTTACCTTTTTTGTCCATCATAATTTTATCTATTTCATTGTTATTCATCGTCAACCCAGGAGCTTTATTATCTGCCTTAAAATGATTGTTTAATTGGTTGTATAAAAACCAATCCTTCATGTTTCCTCTTTCATTAAGTTCTTCCATAGATTTCATATTGTATTTTCCTTCTGGTGTTTGGTTTATTAAATCTCCATATCTTAGCCATGGAGTATCTTTGTCCTTTCTTCTATTGTAATAGGCTTCTTGCAATGACACCCAAAATTGATGTCTCATTTTATACCATGCTTTAAGCAATGATCTTCTTATAACATGATGGTTAAAAGTATTATTATCTTTTGGTTTTGTATACCACATATATGCATGTATACCAAGATTCAGGTTAGCTTTTTCTCTATTCAATAAATGCTTGTTTTCTAATTTGAACCATTCTTCTAACCATTTGAGACAAGCTGCATAATAATAATACAGCTTAAAGTTTGGTAAGTTACATCCCCCCTTGAAGCAAAGATCATTTACTAAGGCAACCATAACAGTTTCGACTCCGTATCCCATCCTGAAGCCAGTTTGAAATGGGTCCAGATAATCTGTCTCATCCAAGACCACTTGGAGATGAAGAGCAACTGCCCTCAAAATTATGTTGGTTAGAAAAGGGAGATCGGTCTCTAATTGTGCATCTCCAAGGGATGTAGGGAGGGCTTTTCCATAAACGGCCGTAATACTGCTTCTTTTAAGCATGATGGAAAATAGCCCTAACTAAGAGATGCATTTATGATATATCTTAGGTGATATATGAAGGGCAAGGGTCAGGAGGGCAAGTTCTCCTCTTCACACTTCCAAGGAGCTTGTCCACATCCTCAGTACTCAGATTCAAATTGATCCAGTATGATCTTACTCATGGACGCCTCACTTATAGCCTCCGCAATAATGCTGACGTCTAATTTGGCTCTTATCTGAGAGACATTATCTGTGAAATAATCATTTAAAGCATCATAGTTAGCTGTGAAAGGCTCTAATAATGGGTTCCAGGAGGAAGGTGCCTGAAATAGGTCCCAGATCCCCCCCACTCAACTTCAGCAGTCCCTTTATGCTTCTCTTCCCTTGGCACTTTCATTCCTTTCAGATGCCCCAAAGACCCCTTCTCAGCATGCGCAGGGATTGTAAGGCCTTTGCTGCTGCTGCTGCTGTTTATTCCATTATTGGCCTTTGGAAGAAGGGAAGGACTACGGCCTTTTTTACTTCCTTCCGGAATGGAGTCCAAGCTGCGGAGCTGGACTCAGGAGGGAAAGGCTGGGAAGGCTCTGCTTTGTACATATAGCTCTGTCTCTTTGAGTATATATATATGTGTTTGCCTCTGTTTTTATGGCTGGGAATGGAGCTGAGGGCTGAGGAGAGAATAAAGGATACATTTTGTGCAAATGCAGAATTTTTGTACACCAATGAGTCCAGTGTGTTGAAACAACAAAAACTTTATTTCAAACACATAATCAGAAATTCAGTGTTTAAGTCAGAGCTGCCCTCCCCAAACCAAACATTAAAACCCCAAAACCTAAAACATCACACTCGTCCAAACCTGGCCCCCCTCCAATTCCCACAGTCTATGTCCCACAGATAACAAGGCCCCCTTTGTCATTCCCACAAACTAGCCCTTTCTGTTAATACTTGTCCCCAACTTTCTTCAGCCAACATCAAACAAATTCCAAATGCTATCTTTCCCATAACTGTTCTAACCAGCTGCAGCCAATCCCACCCCTCTGTTTAACTAACCTATTCCACCACCCATAATCCCCACTCAAATTTATAAACGAAAGCAATAAGCTATAATAAAGGCAATTAAAACCTCAAAATAACAAAATATAATTGAAAAACATATACAGGCATATGGACACACAAACCTAACACATGAAATCACAAGGGCTTTTCCTAATCACCACAAGATTTAAAATATACGCTTTGTTTTGCTTCTTGATAAATATAATGTTAGTTCATTTCTGGAATTTGTGTGGCTTCTCTCCTGTGTGGACTCTCTGATGTCTCACTAGGTGTGACTTCCAAGGAAAACATTTCCCACAACGCTGGCATTTGTATGGCTTCTCTCCTGTGTGGACTCTCTGATGTTTCACTAGGTCTGACTTCTGAGAAAAACATTTCACACAACGCTGGCATTTGTATGGCTTCTCTCCTGTGTGGACTCTCTGATGTCTCACTAGGTCTGACTTCCAAGGAAAACATTTCCCACAACGCTGGCATTTGTATGGCTTCTCTCCTGTGTGGACTCTCTGATGTGCCAATAGGTATGACTTTGAAGAAAAACATTTCCCACAATCCTGGCATTTGTTTGGGTTCTCTCCTGTGTGGACTCTCTGATGTGCCAATAGGTATGACTTGGAAAAAAAACATTTCCCACAATGCTGGCATTTGTGTGGCTTCTCTCCTGTGTGGACTCTCTGATGTTTCACTAGGTTTGACTTCGAAGAAAAACATTTCCCACAATCTTGGCATTTGTTTGGGTTTTCTCCTATGTGGACTCTTGTATGTGCCAATAGGTATGACTTTGAAGAAAAACATTTCCAACAACGCTGGCATTTGTATGGCTTCTCTCCTGTGTGGACTCTCTGATGGATCACTAGGTATGACTTCTGAGAGAAACCTTTCCCACAATGCTGGCATTTGTATGGCTTCTCTCCTGTGTGGACTCTCTGATGTTTCACTATGCTTGACTTCAAGGAAAAACCTTTACCACAATGCTGGCATTTGTATGGCTTCTCTCCTGTGTGGATTCTCTGATGTCTCACTAGGTGTGACTTCCAAGTAAAACATTTCCCACAATACAGGCAGTTGCATGGCTTCTCTCCTGTGTGGACTTTCTGATGTCTCACTAGGTGTGACTTTGAAGAAAAACATTTCCCACAATGCTGGCATTTGTAGGGCTTCTCTCCTGTGTGGACTCTTTCGTGAGTGACAAATTCTTCTGTAAAGGAGGACAATGACAGACAAGACTGAATCTCAGTGTTAAGAGAGGAAAGGGTTACCCCAAGATTTAGCCCCACGTTTATCCCTCCCTATTTGAGATTAAATTAATAATGTTGGTGTGAGTGAGCTGAGCATGACCCTGTTCTGGATGCCCCAAATCCATATAATGACTGTATCCTTACTCAGAGCTACCAAAGAAGAAATTGAAGGGGAACTGTCATGAGGAAGTCAGTAGAAGCAGATAGTCAGGCATTTGAAAAATATTCCAATATATATATGTAAAAATACTTTGATTGAAAAGTGGCATCACTTCCTGTGAGACTGCCATAGAGTGTTGAGTCAGAGCACATGGCATGATGCAAACTAACTGCAGAGGATGCTTCATGCTGTGAGGCACCAGGAGATGACTCACAACCAATACAGTATACAGCGCACATGCGGATTGATGTGGGTTGGAGTTGTGTGTACAAGAGATTGTGAAGTTGATGAAAGTCAGAGAGGAGAGCTGGTACATATTTGTTTTCTATTGCAACTCAAGCTAAAGAACCTCCAAGGACTTGGAGAAAATCAACTGTGTCAGTGAGTTATTTTTAAGTGTGGAAAGTGGTTAATGCATTGCCAATGCCTATATCTGGAGATTTGCTACTGTACTCTGCTATGTTATTATTGAACTCTGGGAGTGTCGCCTTCAGACTGTGCTATACATTGGCTTTGAATGGGACCAGAATTCAGAGCCAAGAAGGATCTAAGAGCCGGTGTGATAATCCTTTTTGGCTGAAGTATTTCCACCAAGCACCATTTCATTTAATTCAGTTTCAGACAATTCTTTCCCCACAGAAAAAACTTTCTAAAGCAATTTAAACCTTTTTGAATGCTCGGTTTCTGCCCCCAAGCAACAATTTCAGTATAAATATCAGCCCCAACTGGCTGTTCTTCAGCATCAGTCCAGTTGCAGACTTACACTCTGTTGGTTTACATTGCTAAACACCTCACTACACTTACTAGCTATAGCAGTTATTGACTTCTCTTCCCTTTCTGGACCCTCAGCAATTGGAATCAAGATCCATCTAGGTAATGTATTACCATTAGCAAAGCCTTAAACTATTCACCACTCCCACCTTTGTTACCTAGTTCTCGCATGTGGTGCGTGAACACTTATATGTGTGTGTGTGTGTGTGTGTGTGTGCATGTATTTTGCTTTCCCCCTAAATAAACACAAAAACCTATTTGAAATGCCTCTGGAGTTCTGTGTGCTTTCAGGACTGGTATAGTTGGGATGAATCCCGATGTCACTGTTGCCTCAATCTCTCCTTTGAGCTAAGTATGAAATTCCCCTAAAAGCATAGCACTTGTGGGTGTCCTCCCCAGACTCCAGCATTTCAAGTGACAAAAGGCCTCTGGAATCAACCACAGAGCTAAGCAAGCTCAGGTTGGAAAAGAAACATTAGAGAAAGAGGAGTTTTTGTGTCACCCTTTCCTCTCTTCATAGACATTGCTCATAACTGCTAATTGGAACCCTTGATATGTATCAAAACCAAGGGCCTGATTTCAAGTTCATTTCTTAAGTTCAGTGCTCTACATGGGGCTACCTTTGTACCAAGTTTGGAAGCTTCAGTGAGTTCAAAATGCGGCAGTCAGATTAGTCACCTGAACATCTAGGTCAGACCATATAACACCAGTATCTCTACATTGGCTGCCAATTAGCTTCCGGGCGCAATACCAAGCGTTGCTTATTACCTTTAAAGCCCTACATGGCTTGGGCCTGAGCTACTTGAGGGAATGCCTCTCCCTACACCATCCGCCCCACACTCTCAGAACATCTGGGAAGAATCTATTAGTTTACCCAAAGGTCAGGCTAAGAACAACTTCCCACAGAGAATACATAGCCATGGCCCCCAAGTTATGGAACAACATGCCGGAGGAGATCCATCTTAACACCACCTTGGATGCTTTCAAGAAAGCACTTAAGACGGATCCCTTCCGGCAGGCTTACGCATCCAACCTCTTGTAAAGAACTTAAGGAAAAATCCCACTTCTGATCACAACTGTGCATTTTAAATGATGTTTTTATTTGTCCCAAATTGAGTTTTAAGCGTTTTGTTGTTTTACTGTGTGTAAATTGGATGCTATTGTTGTTTTGTGGCTATTTTACGGTTGTAATACCGCCTAGCTCCATTGAGAGAGGCGGGTAAATACAAATAAAACTTATTATTATTATTATTATCATTATCATCAGTATAATCTGTGAGGTTGGTGGCTGCCTCCCAATCCCCAAGGCCCCTCTCCTGGCCCTTCCCAGAGGTCCCTTTCTCTCCGCACAGAGCTAGGAAATCCTGGCTTTGCTCCTGCCTTCCCCTCCTGGCTCCCAGAGGCCTAGAATCATAGAATCATAGAGATGGAAGAGACTACAAGGGCCATCCAGTCCAACCCCATTCTGCCACGTAGGAATCAAAGCACCCCTGACAGATGGCCATCCAGCCTCTGTTTGAAGATCTCTAAGAAAGGAGACTCCACCAAAATCTCAGAGGGAGTTTGTTCCACTGTCGAACAGACCTTACTGTCAGGAAGTTCCTTCTAATATTGAAGTGGAATCTCTTTTACTGCAGTTTGCATCCATTGTTCCGTGTTCTAGTCTCTGGAGCAGCAGAAAACAAGCTTGACATTCCTTCAAATATTTAAACAGGGCTATCATATCACCCCTTAACCTTCTCTTCTCCAGGCTAAACATCCCTAGTTACCCAAGTCGTTCCTTATAGTTTCCAAATCCTGCACCATTTTAGTCGCCCTCCTTTGGACATGCTCCAGTTTCTCCACCTCCTTTTTGAATTGTGGTGCCCAGAACTGGACACAATATTCCAGGTGAGGCCTGACCAAAGCAGAATACCATGGCATTATTACTTCCCTTGATCCTGACACTATACTTCTATTGATGCAACCTAAATCGCATTGGCCTTGTTAGCTGCCGCATTACACTGTTGACTCATGTTCAACTTGTGGTTTACTTGGACTACTATATCCCCTTCACACGTAGTTTCATTCAGCCAGGTGTCCCTCGTCCTATATCTGTGCATTTCATCCCCCTCTTAAGCCTGATCCCCTTCCCTTTTTCCCTCCGCTCTCCAACCTTTCCTCTTGCCCATCTGCACTGCTTCAGTATTTCACCTTCACCATCTCTTTCCTGCCTTTCTGTTTTTCACATCCGCTCCTGCTTTCTATCACAGACACACACCCATTTATGTGATGCATAAAAGGGACACTTTGAGGCTCATTTGTTGAGAAAGGCAGGATAAACCATATACAAATTACTCATTGGGAAAGGCAAAGCAAGGGGGCTGGGACCTGGACTTCTGTTTTGGTAAGGATCAAGCACCAGGGAGCAGTATTAAGACATCTCTAAGACAGGGATGGGCTACTGTTGGGGATTGGGGGCGTCACATTGGCCCCCTGGGGATCTCAGGGGCAACCGCACATTGTATTGCCTTAAAATAGGAATAAAGTTTTGTGCCTCAGTATCCCATTGCATCCCTTTGGGGAAGTGAAGCAGAACCTCAAAAGGCTGGAAGAGGGCCAAAAAAGGAAACAGACTCAGAGATGTGCTACCATTTCAATGAGAAATGCATTACTGGTAATCTCCATGCTGTCTTCCTACAAAATCCTAACATTGGTGAGATATCTGGGGGCGGAACATAGCTTCAGAATTAAAAAGTCCTTTGGTTTCACCAAAAGGTTTATTGAGAAACTCAGGCAGAAGGGTCCATTAATAAGTCTAAGCTGTCTCTGAAGTGTCTAAACCTTTTCCCTCCATCGTTAACTACCTTCACACTCCTCCCTTTTCCTCCCCTTCAGCCTCTAACCAGTCCGGCTGCCAAGGTACCTCTTGCCTTCTTCTTCCACTGTTCACATATGCCACTCACCCCTGGAGCATGTCTGCCACCCAGAGTTCACAGACCAGGCAATTAATAGCCTCCACAACTGCTTCCCTTCCCTGAAGCCATTCTAGGCCCCAATATCCTTACCAACTACTTAAAACTAATATCGTTTAAACGACTAACAATTCCCCCCTAAACCCCAATACCATTCTGGATGAATGACAGAAGCTGGATTTGGCAATTGGCAATTTACAATGCGGTATTTAGAATCCTTATAAAGTGGAGAGCAATAGTGCCTCACAAAACTACAAATTCAAATATTCTACAGGATGTTGCTATCACAATTAAACTACATTTGAAAGGGATCTATGACTCCTAGTAGACCAGAAGTTGAACTTGCAAAAGTGTGATGCGGCAGCTAAAAAGGCCCATGTGATTCTAGGCTGCATCAATACGAGGATAGTTTCTAGACCAAGGGAAGTAATAGTGCCACTCTATAGAGCTTTGGTCAGGCTTCACTTGGAATAATCCTGTGTCCAGGTCTGGCCTCTGAAATTCATAAAGGAAGTTGACAGGTTGGAACATGCCCAGAGGAGGGCAACAAAAATGGTGAAAGATCTGGAAATCATAAAGCCCTATGAAGAGTGGCTTAGAGAGCTGGGTATGTTTACCCTGGAGAAAAGAAAATTAACAACGAATATGATATCCATGTTTAAATATTGGAAAGGGTTGTTTTGAGGATGAACCAAGCTTGCTTTCTGCTGCTACAGAGAAAGTAGACACCACAATGGATGTAAACCACAGGGAAAGAGGTTCCACCTAAACTTTAACAGTAAGACCTATAGGACAGTGCAATATACTCCCTTAAAATTTGGTGGAGTCCTCTTCTTTGGAGGTCTTTAAACAGAGGCTGGATGGTGCTTCGAACGTGTATTCCTGCATGGCAGAAGTGGGTTGAACTGGATGGCCCTTGTGGTCTATTCAAACTCTATGATTCTATAATGCTAGTGGATTCCGATTCCTTACCCACAGAGGCCACGTTCTCATAATTCTCCATCATTACAGAATTGTACATCAGTCTCTGCTTCTTCGTCAACAGTTTCCATTCGTTCTCTGTGAAATATACTGCCACATCCGCAAAGGTCACCTACAACAGAAAATAGCCCTCATCCAGACAGTGACTAAACAAAAGGGGAGGAAAGCACATGGTGCATCCAAATATTATTTCATCACTTTAGAATTCAGTCTAGGAAATAAACTTTAAATGCCGTCAGCCAGAAAAAAGCTACTGCCTTTCAGATCCAGTTTGTCTTGAATCTTTTCAATATAATATACAATATAATTTAGGCCATAGCTGGGATATTGATGATGGATTAGGATACTGACTGTCCCAAAATATATAGTACATTTAGCCACAAAAGAATTATGGTGCATTTAGCCATTTCTTGCCACATTTCGGAGGCAAATATCATTTTTATAAAGCAGTTCTGCGGAGCACTCTGGGGTTGAGGGTCACTGGGTCCACCCCCCAATTTATATCCAGAGACATTCTCCTATAGCCCCCAACATTTCTTAGATAGGAAAAACAAGACACATGTGGACAAGCAATACAGAAGGCAGTGAAGATGCCAAAGTTGTTTATGAGGAAGATCACACAAGCCAGGAAGGGCACAGCAGATTGCTTTTGCTTCAGTCTCCTGGGAAGGGCCATATCCTTTCGCCTTCTTTCCTCTACTCTCCCCACTTTTGAGTTGATCGGGTTCAAACTCAATTGCACTCAAGAACTGAAGTAAGCTGAGAAAGGGGAAAGTGGGAGGATAAGAGAACAACCAGGACATTTTTAAAAGCTCCTGAAAAAGTGAAGTAACAGGAATATCTCTGCCACACTCCCGACAATATTTTTTTTCTTCCTTTCATAAATTGGCCCAGCAGTGAGACAGATGAAGCTAATAGGATAGTGACTCACCAAAGAGCTGTTGTACCTTGGCATCTTCTTTCTGTTGGAGCCCAACTCCCTTCGCTTGGCCTCTGTGTTGGCCATCAGGTGGGCAGGGGTCCTTGTGGCCCTGCACTTGGGTCACTTCCAGAAAGAGAGGCCCCAAAGCCGTATCCAAGGAGGCCGAGATGATGTTCCTGAGAGAAGGGCCCAGGGTTAAGATTGGCTTGGCAAGAAACCCTGCAGCACTCAAAGACACAGAGAACAGTATCCTGCTGGTGATATATGCAGGTGACATATGCCTCCTTTGGGCCAATGCAGAGGTGGGCATCCCCTTCCTCCCTCTGCTTCAAACAAAGCTCCCCAGACCGAGCATAGATTCACAGCAGCTGCCATACACAACAGATACTCCATGCCTTCTTAGTGGTGGGAGATTAGGGGACGGGGAATTGGAGAGGGCCCTGGTTATGTCCCAGTAGCTAGATGTGAAATGAGTGCATCACAAATAAATAAATAAATCATCTGCTAAAACCTTCCAAGTGTTTTTCCCCATCATCAGCCCCTTTCCCAAGAAGGCTGCATCCGCACTATAGAAATAAGACACTTTGATACCACTTTAACCGCTCAGTGCTATGGAATCCTGGGATCTTACCTTTGGACACTTAGCCTTCTCTGCCAGAGAGCTCTCATGTCAGAACAAACTACAAATCCCAGGATTCCATAGGATGGAACCAGGAGAGTTAAAGTGGTTTTGCACTGGATTATGTCTGCAGTGTAGATACAGCCTGAGTCGGTTGAAAAAGGGTAGAAGCACCCATGTCTTGTTTTTACCCTCCTAATAATGGTTTTCCTTTAAAAGAATAAGTAATTTGTTTTAGTCTCTAATCCTTATTTTTGTTGTTCTTTTTTGTTTGTCTGTTTCATTCTTGGTAAAATGAGTTATTCTGGTCTGTCTCCTTCCTTCTTGCCTGAAAATCTCTTAATAAGGAAACTGGGGAGACTTTAAAAACTCCCAAAGGAGCCACTTTTGGCCTTGTTTGGGGGACAAGCCTCCTCTTAGAAGTCAAAGCTCAATGTCTGTGAAGAAAAAGAATAAGGCTTGTATTAAAACTATCCTCCCCATTTCTGATCCCTTTTAAAACCCATGTTCCCCAGAAAGAGCAGAGCTGTGTAATAAGAAAACCATTTCAGAAAAGAGACACACTTCCTTCCTTTTGGCCCAAGGAACCTGGCCTCCTTCTCTCTCTGGAGCCTCAGGAGAGAAAGAGAGGCCTCTGTTCAACTGAGGCCTCAGAGAAGGTTCTGGAACATTATTCCCCAGTCACAAGCAGCACAAAATGGCCACCATAACACAAAATGGCTACCTCCACCTCAGTGTTTGGCAGTTGGAGGCCTCAGTGTAGAAATGAAGCCTACCACTTCCAGGCCTTGTCCCTCTGGTCCCTCTCAAATCCCCCCCTTCCTTCCTTCCTTCTTTTCTTTTCTTTTCTTTTCTTTTCTTTTCTTCTCTCTCCCCTTCTCACTCTCTGCTCCTCGCTCACTCTTCCTTTCGCAGAGCTAAATACAGAGGCAGAAGCTCCTCCCCTTCTTCATTCTGGCCAATGGGGGCAGAGGAGCTGGAAGACCCCACCCCCTCCCCACCCTCACAGGCTCTTCCTGCAGTTAATATGGAACAAGGCAGGATGGACTGAGGGACCTTGGAGCCCCAGCCACACGGACACTGGCCAAAGGCATGCATCCCCAAAGCCTAAGACCCATGAAATGGCAACACTATGCAGGCCACAATGGCCAGAGGCACAAAGAGACACACTTCATCCCTTTTGGCCGAAGGAGCCTGGCCTCCTTCTCTCTCTGAAGCCTCAGGAGAGAAAGAAGAGCCTCTTGGTTCAACTCAGGCCTCAGAGAAGATTCTAGAACATTATTTTCCACAGTCACAAGCAGCACAAAATGGCCACCGGAACACAAAATGGCCTCCTCAACGCTTGGCTGTTGGCAGTTTGAGGCCTTCAGGGAACCCAAAATGGAGGATGAAAGGTCCCCAAAGTCGGAAGGGACCCCAAACAGGATTTCTGATCCTAAAGAAAAGATTTCCTGATGGCACCCGATGGCTGTGAGAACACAAAAAGTCCCCAAACAGGATTTCCAAACCTTAACAACACCCAAACATTTCCCTGATGCAATTGAAAGGAGTAACCTGATCCCCTCATTAATTACAATCAATAGTGAAAGATATTGATATTAATATTAAGAAAGCCCATCGTCCACAACCCAGGTCAGGTCTTGACTGCTCAGGGAGGCCAGTCCAGCTGCAGGTGGCCCTTCGTCCATCTGTCTGTCCGTCCTCCTTTCCTTCTGCATTCCTCCTCTTTTCCCCAGCATCAGCCCCTTTCCCAAGAAGACTGCATTTGCACTATAGAAATAAGGCACTTTGACATCGCTTTAACCGCTCAGTGCTATGGAATCCTGGGATTTTTCCTTTGGACACTTAGCCTTCCTTGCCAGAGAGCTCTCATGCCACAACAAAATACAAATCCCAGGATTCCATAGGATGGAGCCAGGAGAGTTAAAGTGGTTTCGAACTGGACTGTTTCTGTAGTGCAGATACAGCCTGAGTCTGTTGTAAAAGGATAGAGGCACCTTAGTCGAATTTTTATCCTGTAAAAAATGGTTTTGCTTTTTTAAAATATAATCAGTTTGTTTTTCGGTCTAATCCTTATTCTTCTTGTTGTTTGCTGTTTCTATGTTTGTTTGTTTCATTCTTGGTAATATGAGTTATTGTGGTCTGTCTCCTTCCTTCTTGCCTGAAAATCTATTAATAAGGAAACTGGGGAGACTTTAAAACCTCCCAAAGGAGCTACTTTTGGCCTTGTTTGGGGGACTAGCCTCCTCTTAGAAGCCAAAGTCCAATGTTTGTGAAGAATAAGAATAAGGTTTGTATTAAAACTATCCTCCCATTTCTGATCCTTTTTAAAACCCTTGTTCCCCAGAAACAGCAGAGTTGTGTAATAAGAAAACCCTCTCAGAAAAGAGGCACAAAAGACACACAAAGAGACGCACTTCCTTCCTTTTGGCGCAAGGAGCCTGGCCTCCTCATGACTCTGGAGCCTCAGGAGAGAAAGAGAAGCCTCTGTTCAACTGAGGCCTCAGAAAAGGTTCTGGAACATTCTCCACAGACAATTACAAGCAGCACAAAATGGCCACTGGAACACAAAATGGCTGCCTCTGCCTGAGCGCTTGGCAGTTGACATTTGAGGCCTTCAGGGGAGAGAGAGAGAGACGGAGGGGAAGAGTGGAAGGAGGCCCTGGACGGAGGAGGTCTTGGGAGATACAGAGTCTTACTGAGATATTCAGGGTTCAATTCCTAACAAAGGGGTTTCTGGCCTCATAAAGGATTTGGGGCAAACTGGATCTGAAAGGCAGTAGTAGCCTTTTCTCTTGACAATGGGATTTAAAGTGTATTTCCTGGACTGGATCTCTCAGCATCCACAGGGCCAGAAAGAGGAGGGGTCCTGCCGTGCAGTAAGGCCCCTCCAATCCCTCTGAACCTCTCCTGGGGTTTCCCTGGCAAGAGTTGTTCAGAGGAGGTTTGCCATTGCCTTCCTTGAGGCTGAGAGAGTGTGACTTCTTGCCCAAGGGACCCAGCTGGTTTCATGGAGGAGTGGGGCACTGGACCCTGGCCTCCAGAGTTGTAACCCAACACTCAAACCACTGCACCACACTGCCACCCATTCCCATGTACAATCTGTGAAAAAATTGCAGACTTTCTTCTGTTCTTCATTTCTGTCTTCAAGTAGTTTTCAACTTACGGCAACCCTAAGGCAACCTTATCATGGGGTTTCCTTGGTATGTTTCTTCAGAGAGCAAATGCCATTGCCATCTTCTGAGGCTGAGAGAATGTGACTTGCCAAGGGTCACTTAAGTCCAAAACACACTGCAGCAATAATCCAATCTGAGACCTCTTTAAATGTCCTGGCTCAGTGCTAGGGAATTCTGGGAAATGCAGTTTTGTGAGACATTGAGCCTTCTCTGTCAGAGAACTCTGGTGCCACAATAAACTCCAGTTCCCAGGATTCCCTAGCACTGGGCCAGGGCAGTTAAAGCGCTCTCAAACTGGACTATTGCTGCCATGTGTTTTGGACCTTTCTTGGCCACAAATTGTCCATAGCCTGCAATGCATCTCCTAATTCTGTTGGCAGTCCCTCCCTCCCAACACTTTCTCATTTCCCCCCAAAACCAGCGCAAAGCTGGCAGATGGAAAGAGGTTTTAAAGCAGCATTTAAATCTGCAATATTTTATTAAAAGACTAAATATCCCAAATGCTATTATCAGTTTTGTAGCTATTATTACGGAAAGACGTAGAGTGCAAACTCCTCAAGTACCTTTATTTTCTGGAGTGAGATGGGCTTTTCCAACTGACTCTCTGTGATGATCTCCGGTGGTCCAAGCAGCCAAACTGCGGCCCTGTAATAATAATAATAATAATAATAATAATAATAATAATAATAATAAATAATTTATACCCTTCTCTTCAGCCAAAAGGCTATCAGAGTGGATTACAAATTATTAATTAGACATTTAGACATTCTGGCTCTTAGCCCAGCAGACCCTTAACTTCCTTAAATCATGCTGCCATCATCCAGTGAATTATAAAAGGACTTCCCTTAACCTACACTGGGACCAGTT
The DNA here is from genome assembly GCA_016801065.1 of Sceloporus tristichus. NCBI lineage: Eukaryota > Metazoa > Chordata > Lepidosauria > Squamata > Phrynosomatidae > Sceloporus > Sceloporus tristichus. The sequence goes on from JACSCI010001203.1 coordinate 14,511, forward strand.
AAGGAACCTTATTCCTACTTCTTTACTGATCTTCCCAAGCATCAATCGAGCCAAAACACGTGTAAAAGCAGTTTAGAGTAGTAAATACTCTAAGGAGATATTTACTATAAATAACAAAATATAACTGAAATATAAGTCATACTAGATATTAAGAATCTTGCAGGTACAATATTTGTAAGTATATAATATTCGATTCATACAAGCTATTAAAATAATAAATAGACTTAAGCGTCCAATTCTGAGACTGACTTCCAAGAACCGCTCTTTAACACTCTCTCTCTCGATCTCCAACCGACACAATTCCCCCAACTGTCTCTTGGTCTCTCAGGCCTTATATCTCCTTCTCACGGAAGCTTCCAGAAGAAACTTCATCTTGCTCTCTGATTGGTCAAGAGAGCCTTCCGTAGCAGTGATGTCATTCTGCATTTGCATAAACCTCCCTTTTCTGCCTGAAGAAGACCTCCATTGACTGGAGCCCAGTCATTACACTTTCCCAAGGCAAGGCTTGCCCCTATTTCCCAATGTTGTTCTTGGGGTCTGCCTTCCAGTTGTTTCCAGGTCTTATGGTGACCTTATGGGAGTCTCTGAAGGGGTTTTCTTGGCAGGTTCCTTCAGAGTGGGTTTCCCATGGCCATCCTCTGAGGCTGAGAGAGTGTGACTTGCCCAAGGCTTCAGTTCTTTTGGAAGCCTTTTTGCTTTATCTTCTAGAAGGTAGCTGAAGTGTTGCTTCTTGCTCTGAAGAATGAGAGGAACCTTCTGGCATCCAAAAGGTTAACATTCTCTGGAGTTATGTCTGATAATATGTATGTATGTATTATGTATACACAGAACAATTACAATACACAAATCAGCTTCAATTGATCTACTCTGAATACATACAGATGTAATGCAGAATAACATCTAAACAATGATAATGTAAAAACTAACCTACTAATATAGGTAATACAGAATGACTTCTACAAAAAATAATATAAACAAGGGCAATTGTGAGTACAGGTACACAAAGGCTTCAGTACAATGATAATACAGTGGAACCTCTCCATATGCTGTCTTGACATACACGGACTTGAGCGTACACGCTCAAGCCGCAGGGCATGTGCGGGTAAGAAGGGGTGGCGTGTCCCATTCAATTGAATGGGCATGCACACCCGTTACGCCCTGTGTGCCGCTGCGCCGCCGTGCATGAGCCCCATTGTTTCCAATGGGGCTTGAGCATAGGCGCAATTCGCCATATGCGGAGGGATCCGGAACGTCTCCCCCGTGTAAGGTGAGGTTGCACTGTACATATAATTAAGAATGGGATACAACAAAACAATAAAAGGAACAATTACAAGACACAAACTCCCTCCAATATATCTGCTCTAGGTGACATGCTAAAATAGATGATATAAAACTAAATAAGTGTTATTATCCCTGTCTTTGGGAATTGATGGAGGACGTTTCAAGACCAAAGGTCTTCCTCAGCCACAATGGAGCAGGCTGTCATCTGAGATACTCTCGTTCTTCCTCAATCAAGAAATGTGCCAGAGATGTATTTTGCAAACGATCTTCCTCTGCTTTCCTGCATGAAACCTGTCCTGGTTTTGGGATCTTCTGGGGAGGCCCTGGTTGCTGTCCCATGAAACTCTCAGGTGCATTTGGGGGGAAGGCAGGAGAGGGCTGCTTGGGGGCTGCTCTCAGGATTGGGACCCCTTCTTAGTCTTCCCATTTTCATTAATATTCTGCTCCCCCCGATTTGGGACACAAGGCAGGTTCTGACCATTAAAACAACCGTTGTTTTTGTTCTGTGTCTTGAAGTGGTTTCTGACTTATGGCGACACTATCCTGGGTTGTTCTTGGCAAGATTTGTTCAGAGGAGCTTTGCCATTGCCTTCCCTTGAGGCTGAGAGAGTGCGACTTCCCCAAGGTCACCCAGAAGGTTTCTTTTTAAAATCTTTATTGTATTAAAATACATATAACTTCAATAGATGGTACCTTACTCCCTGGAAAATGAAAATAAATGTATAGAGTATCGGACGGAAACTGTTGGAGATGTAAAAGCAAAAAGGGCGCCCTTTACTACTCTATGTAAAACGCTTTGATCTTTATGGGAAAGTGGTATATAAATAAATATTATTATTATTATTATTATTATTATTATTATTAGTGGTGGGGTTGTGAGGAAATTCAGAAATTTTGGGAAATGATTCATGAATCCATTCAACAGATACTCGAAATTAAATTACCAATGAACCCAAAGTTGTATCTTTTGAATATAACTTTGGTTCTAAATTCAAAAGAAGAAAACAAAATTTGGAGAATGTTACTTTATTTTGTGACGGCAGCTAGAAGAGAAATAGCTAAATTATGGAAATCTGATAAGAGACCAACTTGGGGAAACTGGATGTGAAAGTAAATGAGTCCAAGGAATTGGATAGACTTTCATGTATAGCCCAAAATCATGATAAAGGCAGAAGAAAGGAGGAGTGGAAGAGAGTTTTGATAAAGTGGGGAAAAGAATGGGAATTAAACTTGTCGCTAGTGGAGGACTAATCAAAGTCCTCTCTTTTTACTCTTCTCAGTGGATTTGGGAGAATGAAATTTAAGGATCTTTAAGAATATTATGCTTTGCATGTTATAAATTGAATATAAACATATTCTATTTCTTTTTCCTTTCTTATATAAATCCCAGGTCAACAGAGGATGATTGAATGACTCACTGTGTATATTAAAAACAATAGAGAGAGAGATCCATACAATGAAATAGATGTGAACATCTGTATAAATATATATTTTTTCAGTTGTTGTTAACCTTACAAAATAGTAAGAGAAGTAGACAAATTTTCTATGTAAAATCGAATGGAAAAAATTGCAGTTTCTTTCTTTTTTGACTTAAATTGTAAAAGAATAATTCACAGCTAGACATCGTATTTCGGAGGGAGGTTTCAAGGCGAAGGACATTCAAATGGGCTCAGATTCAGAAGACGGAAAAGGAAGACTTAAGAGGGTCTCAAATGACAGTCAAGACTCAGATTTGCTTTTACAAGCAATTTTTATTTGGATTATGTATTGGTCGTGTTTCATCTATTTGGAAACTTAAATAAAGATGAATTTTAAAAATACATATAACTTATAACAAACAAATGAAGAACATTTAAATTACCAAACATACATAGGAATGCCATAGATACATATAATTCTAAATGCAAAATACATTGGAATAAACTTCCAAACCTAAAGGGACAGCTGGCTCCTTTCTTTAAATAATCCTCTTTTATCTCTGGCTAATTAGTCTTTACATCTTTTCTTGTTCTCAAGTCGATTTAGACTCATGGCGACTCTATGGATGAGAGTCCATAATTCTCTATTTGTCTTCATACTTAACCTATACCAACTTTATTTTGAACTGGAATTATTCCCTCCCCTTTTCAATGTAAATCCTTTGTACATATTCCCCCAGATCAGGGGTAGGCAACCTTTTTGAGCCGGGGGCCGGGTTGCTGTCCCTCAGACAACTGGGGGGCCGAAGCCAAAAAATAAATAATTAAATAATTTTTTTAAAAAAATTAAATATATAAATAAACCAGGACAAATGTAGGACAAAATTTTCAAATGGTGGACATTTTTTTAAAAAAAGTGGAGGACACGTGAAAAAATTTGCTGATTTTTAAAAAAATGTTAATATAAATGCATGTTTCTGAGGCTTCTATAGACAATTGCCCCTCAAAGGCCTCGGCGGCAGGACTGGGCTGGGGCCGGTCCCAAGGCCTCACCGGGCCGCATCCGGCCCGCGGGCCGCAGGTTGCCTACCCCTGCCCCAGATATTACCATTTCTTCCCACAATACATAGTAATCTTCATTAAAAATTTGACGTTTATATAATCTTTATTATTTACTGAGTCATAAAAACAGAAAACAAACGACACAAATCCAGTATCCATAACATCACTGTCACAAATCTTTCCGTTTCCTTGGACCCACTTTCTGCTTTCTGTCTTCTTGGCCTTTCAAAGAGCTCACTTTCATCATATTATAACCGAACCCTGCTTTTAAACACAAATTTTATGCACAACTCTAAAACATATGAACACAATATATCCCAATTGCTTATTGATAATATCAGTTTCCATTTATGTTCTTATCTATTGTCAAAATACCGGATGCATAACTTCGCAGTATTTGATTCCTTCTTTATCTTGCTTTACTTTAAGCAGGAGACTCAAACTTTCTTCTACTGACCTATAATTAATCAGGAAGTAAAAATACACATGTAAACAAAATTTTGAAGAACAGACTTTGTAGATTCAATTCCAGTTAATTCAGACCTCAATGAGCTTCAGATTTAAGCTCCATTCTTTTCCCATTCCTCTTCTCTTTTTCCATATCCTAATTCTGAGCCCTACAAGAGAGTTTGTCCCGTTCCCTGTAATCATTAACTCTCTCCATCCAATTTTCCCGTCTTGGAGTCTCATCTGACTTCCATAACTTTG
>JACSCI010001204.1:0-18974 GCA_016801065.1 Sceloporus tristichus
AGGGCCGCAGTTTGGCTGCTTGGACCACCGGAGATCATCACAGAGAGTCAGTTGGAAAAGCCCATCTCACTCCAGAAAATAAAGGTACTTGAGGAGTTTGCACTCTACATCTTTCTGTAATAATAGCTACAAAACTGATAATAGCACTTGGGACATTTAGTTTGTTAATAAAATATGTCAGATTTAAATACTGCTTTAAAACTTCTTTCCATCTGCCAGCTTTGTGCTGGTTTTGGGGGGAAATGAGAAAGTTTTGGGTGGGAGGGACTGCCAACAGAATTAGGAGATGCATTGCAGGCTATGGACAGTTTGCAGCCAAGTAAGGTCCAAAACACACAGCAGCAATAGTCCAGTTTGAGAGCGCTTTAACTGCCCTGACACAGTGCTAGAGAATCCTGGGAACTGGAGTTTATTGTGGCACCAGAGCTCTCTAACAGAGAAGGCTCAATGTCTCACAAAACTACATTTCCCAGAATTCCCTAGCACTGAGCCAAGGCAGTTAAAGCGGTCTCAGATTGGATTATTGCTGCAGTGTGTTTTGGACTTAGGTGACCCTTGGCAAGTCACACTCTCTCACCCTCAGAGGATGGCAATGGCAACCCCTCTCTGAAGAAACCTGGAAAGGAAACCCCATGATAAGGTTGCCTTTGAGTCGCCATTAGTTGGAAACAACTTGGAGCCACACAACGGCAACAAGAGCAGTAACACCACTAACAAGGCTTAATCACATCTCACAAGCCAGCTAGGGAGAAAGAAAGAAAGATGTGGGAGTTGTAGTCCTCGGTTCAGAGAGATTGGAGGGGCCTTACTGCAGGGCAGGACCCCTCCTCTTTCTGGCCATGTGGCTGCTGGGAGATCCAGTCCAGGAAATACACTGTAAATCCCATTGGCAAGAGAAAAGGCTACTACTGCCTTTCAGATCCAGTTTGCCCCAAATCCTTTATGAGGCCAGAAACCCCTTTGTTAGGAAGCGACCCCGAAATATCTCAGGAGGCTCTATATCTCCCAAGGCCCCCTCCCTCCAGGACCCCCTTCCACTCTTCCGAGGTCACTAAAATGAGTACCCAGACCGTTGGGGGCAATTTAGCTTACTTGCTAATTAGCTTACTTGCTGTTCACTGCTATGACCTTTGGAATAGCGGTATATAAATAAAACAAATTATTAATTAAGTCTAACCCTGGTCTCGTTTGTCAGGAACTTCTCGACCCTCTTGTACACAGTTTTGGAGTATCTTTTGCTGAAGTGACCCAAGTGCAGGGCCACCAGGACTCCCTGCCCTCCTGATGGCCAACACAGAGGCCAAGTGGAGGGAGTTGGGCTCCAAGGGAAAGAAGAAGCAGAGATACAACAACTCTTTGGTAAGTTGCCATCTTGACTCTTCGTTTCATCTGTGTCACTGCTGGGCCTGCTCATGAAAGCAAGCGGAGAATATACTGTCTCAATTTGGCAGAGTGAGTCCTGGTTAATGCTCTGTCACCTCATTTTTTCAGGGGCTTTGAAAATGTCCTATTTTTCTCTCCTCTCTGCCACTTTCCCCCTTGTCCTCAGGTCAGTTCAGTTGCTGCAAAATGTGTTCCAAGTTCAAAAGACATGTGCAGCCCATCAACTCAAAAGAGGGGAGAGGGGAGAATAAGAGGGGGCAGGGTCTTGTACCCTTCCTCGCTTCTGCGATCTTCATCATTTACAACTTTGGCCATCTTGACCCCCTTCTGGTGTTGCTTGTCCATACGTGTCTTGCTTTCAAAATCTGTGAAATGCTGGGGGATTTGGAATAACATCTCTGTATCTTAATTGAGAGTGAGCCCAGTGGCCCTCAATCCCAGAGTACTCCCCAGAACTGTGTTTAAAAATGAAATTTGCCTCTGAGATTAGGTAAAATATGGCTAAGTGTGTTATAATTCATTGGTGACAATACACGCTGGAATAGTCAGTATCCTAATCTATCATCAATATCCCAGAAATGGTCTAAATTATATATTTTTATTATATTGTATATTATATTGAAAGGATTTGAGACAAACTGGGTCTCAAAGACAGAAACTTTTTGCTTGCTTGCAGAATTTAAAGTTTATTTCCTGGACTGAATTCTGAAGTGTTGAAATAATATTTATGATGCACCATGTGCTTTCCTTCCCTTTTGTTTAGTCACTCTCTGGATGAGGGCTATTTTCTATTTCAGGTGACCTTTGCGGACGTGGCAGTATATTTCACTGAAGAGGAATGGAAACTGTTGACGAAGAAGCAGAAACTTATGTACAGTTTCGTGATGATGAAGAATTATGACAATGTGGCCTCTGTGGGTAAGGAACCTGAATCTATTGACCTTCCTGTGAGGACTGAGGGCCCTTTCATAATTCACTGTCAGAGCGCTTTGTTTCCACTTTAGAATTATTGAATCAAACCAACTTCCTGATAGTAAGGGCTGTTTGACAGTGAAACACACTCCTTCCTTGGAGTGTAGAGGAGTCTCCCTCCTTGGAGGTCTTAACAGAGGCTAGATGGCCATCTTTTGGTGATGCTTTGATTGAGAGTTCCTGCATGGCAGGAGGTTGGACTGGATGACCCTTGTGGTCTCTTCCAACTCTACTATTCTATGATTCTATGAGTAATATCCATGAAGGGAAGAAAGCAGAAACAAAACTTGCTGTTTTGCTAATGTTTCTTTTCTACCTGAGTTTGCTTAGCTCCATGGTTGATTCAAGAGGTCCTTTGTTACCCAAAATGCTGGAGTCTGGGGAGAACATCCGCAAGCGCTATGCTTTTAGGGGGATTTGGTACTTAACTCAATAGAACAAAATAGTTTCACTGGGGCAATAGTGACCTCTGGACTCAGCCAAGCTATAGCAGGTCCTGAATAATAATAAAAAAAATTCAGAGGCATTTGAAATAGGTTTTTGTGTTTTATTTAGCGGGAAAGCAAAACACAAAGACATATACATATAAGTGTTCACGCACACATGCAAGAACTAGGTAACAGTGGAGGGAGTGGTGAATACATGAAAGGCTTTGTTAATGGTGATAAATTACCTATCCAGATCTTTATGCTGAGGATTTGGAATGGGGAGAAGTCTGTAGTTCCCGCGACAATTGGGGTTGGTGAGTGCATTGAGGTGCTTAGCCATGAAAACAGAGTTTCTGTCTGTAACTGGACTGACAATGAAGAACAGCAAGTTGGACCTGACATTTATACTGAAATTGGTGATGGGGACAAAAACTGAGGGTTCGGAAAGGTTTATATCACTTTAGAATATTTCCTGTGTGGAGAAAGAATGGTGTGAAACTGAATTGAGTGCAATGGGTGTTTGATGCAAATACCTCAGACAAAAGGGATTAGCACACTGCCTCTCAGGTCCCGAATAATATCATAGCAGAGTCCGGAAGCCAACCTCCAAATATATGTATTAGCAATACACTGACCACTTTCCACACTTAAAAATAAGTCACAGACACAGTAGATTTCATTCAGTTCTTTATCTTGAGTTGCAAAATAATACAAATCAATGAATGAATAATTTATTACGGGACATGGCCAGCTTAAACAACAACAACAAAATAAATACAAGTATTACAAAACATCACAAGAAGTAAATTGCCTTCTAGCAATAAGGGTAAACATCAATTCATAAAATGAAATCCTAAACCTGGCAGGTAAAAATTGTCCCAAATAACTTTGAGAAAAATAAACTTAAAACAGTAGCCTGGCACTTTGTCATTTCAAGGTATTTCATAGTTGTTTCTGCATCAGTTTCCAAAAATTTATGCGACAAATAATCGCAGCTGCACAATATCTGGCAACTTTAACAGTTACCTGCTCCTAATAATACAATTATTTGCAAGCTCTCCTCTCCAACTTCCATCGACTTGACTATCTCTTGTACACACAACTCCAGTGCAATCCACACCTATCTGCATGTGAGCTGTATACTGTATTGGTTGTGAGTCATCTCCTCGTGCCAAACAGCATGAAGCATCCTCTGCATTTAGCTTCCACCATGCCTTGGGCTCTGACTCAGCACTCTATGGCAGTCTCACAGGATATGATGCCACCTGTCAATCAAAGTATTTCTACACATGTTTAATAGAATTTTTTTTCAACCGTTCTTAGTCTGACTATCTGCTTCCAGTGATTCTTCTTTGTTAGCTCCTATGAGTAAGGATACAATCGTTTCATGGATTTGGGATATCTGCAACAGGCTCGGGTCACTCACACCAAGTTTATTAATTTAATGTCAAATAGGGAAGGGTAAATGGGGGCTAAATCTGGGGGAAACATCCTCCTCTCTTAACTCTGATTTTCAGTCTTATCAGTTATTGTTCTTCTTTACAGAAGAACATCTGAGTCATGAGAGAGTCCACACAGGAAAGAAGTCACATAAATGCCAGCATTGTGGGAAATGTTATTCTACAAAGTCAGACCTACTGAGACATCAGAGAGGCCATACTGGAGAGAAGCCATACAAATGCCAGCATTGTGGAAAATGTTTTTCTTTGAAGTCACATCTAGTGAGACATCAGAGAGGCCATACTGGAGAGAAGCCATACAAATGCCAGCATTGTGGGAAATGTTTTTCTTTGAAGTCACATCTAGTGAGAGATCAGAGAGTCCACACAGGAGAGAAGCTATACAAATGCCAGCATTGTGGGAAATGTTTTTCTTCAAAGTCAGACCTAGTGAGACATCAGAGATCTCACACAGGAGCAAAGCCATACAAATGCCAACATTGTGGGAAATGTTTTGCTCAGAAGTCAAACCTAGCGACACATCAAAGAGTCCACACTGGAGAGAAGCCATACAAATGCCAGCATTGTGAGAAATGTTTTTCTTTGAAGTCACACCTAGTAAGACATCAGAGAGTCCACACAGGAGAGAAGCCACACAAATGCCAACGTTGTGGGAAATGTTTTTCTTGGAAGTCAGACCTAGTGAGACATTATTATTATTATTAACCTTTATTTATGAAGCGCTGTAAATTTACACAGCGCTGTACATGCAATCTTTTTAGTTAGACGGTTCCCTGCCCTCAGGCTTACAATCTAAAAAGACATGACACAGAAGGAGAAGGGAGTGGTGACGGGAAAGGGTAAGAGGTCCAGCAGTTCCTCTCAACCTCCGAGGCCTGGACCAAGGCAGATGGACTGGAGGGAGGGCTTGGCTCCAAAATGGAAGGTTAATCATTATCCAGGGAAAATACATACAGTACTCACAAGTAGGATAATACATATACAGTACATAGCAATACAGGAAATGGATCGATAAACAGCCAACAACAGAACATCAGATAGTAAGCGACAATTATGCGATGCCTGGGAAGGCTTCTCTGAATAGGATGGTTTTCAGCTCCGTTTTGAAGCTGGTTAAAGAAGTGATGGCTCTTGCTTGTGGAGGAAGAAGGTTCCAGGAGTGAGGGGCAGCAAGTGAAAAGGGGCGAATCCGGGATGGGGCAGAGGAAATCCTGGGCTGAGACAGGAACCCTTGACTACCAGAACGGAGGGCCCTGGTGGGAAGGTGAGGAGAAAGAAGGTCTGATAAGTAAGGAGGGGCCAGTCCATGGAGGGCTTTGAATGTCGACAGCAGGAGCTTATACTGAATGCGGAAAGGGAGAGGGAGCCAGTGAAGGGATGCCAACACAGGAGAGATGTGGTCAGAGCGGTGGGTGGAAGTGATAATGCGTGCAGCTGAATGCTGGACAGAGATTAAAGGATGGAGGTGAGAAAAAGGAAGCCCAGCCAGGAGGACATTACAGTAATCAAGTCGTGAGACCACTAGGGCATGGACCAGGATCTTGGCAGAAGAGGCGGAGAGATATGGTCGGATTTTGGCAATATTGTACAAAAAGAATCTACAAGCCTTGGCTGTGGTCTGGATCTGAGGGATACACGACAGAGAAGACTCAAAGATAAAACCAAGACTGCGGGCTTGCTGGACTGGTTGAATGGAGATGTTGTCCACAGAGACAGAAAAGGAGTGTTGAAGGTTGGGCTTAGGAGGAAAGACAAGAAGCTCCGTCTTGGACATGTTGAGCTTCAACCGCCGATGGCGCATCCACTGCGAGACAGCTGTAAGGCAAGACGAGACTTGCTGTTCAAGCCTTGGAGAAAGGTCAGGGGCAGAAAGATACAGCTGGGTGTCATCGGCATACAGATGGTAGGAAAAACCAAAAGAGCTGATGAGTTTTCCTAAGGACAGTGTGTAGAGAGAAAACAGAAGGGGACCCAGAACAGAGCCCTGGGGAACTCCAACAGATAAGGGAACAGGAGAAGAAGTCTGACCCCCTGCAACAACTGCAAAAGATCTGCCAGACAAGTAAGATCTAAACCAGTCAAGAACAGAGTCTGAGAACCCAAGGTCAGAGAGTATGTCAATTAGGAGACAGTGATCAACAGTGTCAAAGGCTGCAGACAAATCGAGAAGAATGAGAACAGAGTAAAGGCCATTAGCCTTGGCCTGTAAAAGGTCATTCGAGATCTTAGTGAGAGCTGTCTCTGTAGAATGCCTTGGGCGGAAACCAGACTGAAGGGGATCAAGGATGGAGTTGGCTTCAAGAAACTCAAGACAGCGCGAATAGACAACCCGTTCCAAAACCTTAGAAAGAAAGGGGAGAAGAGAAATCGGACGATAGCTAGACAAAGAGGAAGGGTCAAGAGAAGGTTTTTTCAGAATTGGGGAAATGAGAGCATGTTTGAAGTCCGAGGGGAAGGAGCCTGTAGAGAGAGAGAGATTGAAGATATGGAGGAGCGAGGGCAGAAAGGAGGGAGCTATAGAGATTAGAAGACGAGTAGGAATAGGATCAAGAGGACAGGTAGCAGGTGTGAGACTTTGGGAATACTCTGGCCAAAAATCCACAACAAACTTCAGATGAAACAGAAAATTTATTGATAGAAACTGGAACAAAGTATCCTTGCCACGTCTCTGCCAAAACTGAAGATCCAGACTGAAATCAGAACCTTAAGATTCCCTCCAACCCCTCCCATTGAGTTGTTTCCCAGCACCTTTCCCTTTGATGTAGGAACCTTTCCTTTGATTTGTAAAATGGAGGGGGGGGGTTGACCATTTGGTTCCTGGCCTTTCCTGTGGCGCCGAGATCTAATGCTGTATACCGGATGGGGCTCAGATTCCCAATTGCCCCTCATAATTTATCTGATGCCATGTCCTACGTGACCATCCGGCTCGTTCCCCATGGAATCCTTCCCCACTCATTTCAAAGTTGCTACCTGTTTGGTTATGTATCTATCTATCTATCTATCTATCTATCTATCTATCTATCGATCTATCGATCTATGCATCTGTCTGTTCATCTATCCCTCTATCTGTCTGTCTGCTTGTCTGACTGTCTGGCAGTTTATCTATTCATCTCTCTAACTATCCATTTATTCCTCTGGCTGTCTGTCCATCTATCTATCTATCCATCTATTTACCATTTATCTATCCATCTATCTATCTGGCAGAAGACACCCTGAATAGTTAACTGAAGGTGGATTCTGACAGCAGGTTTGGAAGAATTCAGAAGTGAAGAGAGTTCATCCAAAGAGGCAGGAGGAAAGACAGAAAATTTGTTAGGGGAAGGCGATAGAAGATTAAGAGCAGAAGAATCAGGAGGGACTATCTCAGAGCGAATAGTGGTAATCTTAGAGATGAAATAGTTAGCAAAGTCATTAGGAGAGAAAGATGAAGAGACAGGAGGAGAGGGAGGTTTAAGCAAAGTATTGAAGGTGGAGAACAAACGCTGCGGGCACCTCTCATTGGCAGAGAGTCCACACAGGAGAGAAGCCGTACAAATGCCAGCATTGTGGGAAATGTTTTTCTTTCAAGTCAGACCTAGTGAGACATCAGAGAGTCCACACAGGAGAGAAGCCACACAAATGCCAGCATTGTGAGAAATGTTTTCCTCAGAAGTCACACCTAGTGAGACATCAGAGAGTCCACACTGGAGAGAAGCCACACAAATGCCAACGTTGTGGGAAATGTTTTTCTCGGAAGTCATACCTAGTGAGACATCAAAGAGTCCACACAGGAGAGAAGCCACACAAATCCCAGCAGTGAACTAATATTATTTTTGTCAAGAAGAAATACAGAAAATATATTTAGAAAAAAAGAACTTTTCTTTTCCCCCCAATTCAAATCAACTATGAAAACATATATAAATTAGGATGAATTAATCTCCTCCTCTCTTAAAGAGTAGAAACAAGAACCAAGCAAAAATGGGGATTGGGTTTTTGTTTGTCTAGCTCTATTTTTCTTTGCCGAAAGATTATAACAGATAGGAAACTAGAATAAACGAAAATGTAAGAAGTTTAGACACTATCTAGGAAGTATACATAGTTTAGAGATACAGAAACTAACTTGGCTTTTTTCCTTTTTTTATATATGTTTAACTGTGTAGTAATGTTTTGTCATGTACGTCTTTTTAATTAATGTTCAATAATATATTTTAAAAGAAAATATATTTTCAATCCACCGGTGAAAAGGCCCTTGTGATTTTGTTTGTAAGGTTTGTCTGTCCATATGTCTGTGATTTGTCTGTGCATATGTCTGTTTATGTTTTAAAGTTATATTTTGTTAAGTTTACGTCTTAATTGCTATTAGTATAGATCATTGCTTTGGGTTATAAACTTGTCTGAGGATTATGGGTTGTGGTATAGGTTAGGTAGATGGGGGGCTGGGATTTGTTGCAACTGGTTAGAATAGTTATGGGAATGATAGCTTTTGCAGTGTTTGGGATGTTGGCTGAAGAAAGTTGGAGGCCGGTATTAAGAGAAAGGGGACTAGTTTGTGGGAATGGCAAAGGGGGCCTTGTTACCTGTGGGACATAGACTGTGGGAATTGGAGGTGGGGCTAGGCTTGGAAGAGGACGGAGTTTTAGGTTTGGGGTTTTTAATGTTTTGTTTGGATTGGAGTGGGCAGTTCTGGCTTAAGAACTGGATTTCTGTGTGTTCTCAATAAATTTCTTTGCTGTTTCAACACACTGGACTCTTTGGTGCACAGAAGTTCTGAATTTGCACAAAATTGACCCTTTCTCTTTCCTTAGTCCTCTGTTACAAAGGATCGAATTAGGGGAATTTTAATTAGATCAAATATAGCTGAGAGGTGGTCCTAACAAAACCACATGCCTGAATGGGGTCCCACCGGTATATACCAGAGGTCGACAGCAAGCCCCAAGAGAAAGGGACACTGATACCAACTAGGTCCAATTAAAAGCGTAACGTTTGTTACAGCACAGGGAAAACCACACAGCAAAAGGGGGACACACACACACACATTCGATACTGTAGGAGGGGATGGGTGAGTTAGGGAGATAGGTTTGAGAAAGAGAGGCACCACTAGGGAATACTACCTTAGAAGTCTTCTCTGGGAAGTCTGATGAAGCTTGGATGGAGAGTGGATCACGGCTGCAGGAGAACAGGGGAAGAGGGCTGCGGGAGCTAAGATCAGAGTTCTGATCAGAGCAGCGGCAGCATGGTCCTTGCATTCCCTGCGCCTGCTCAGGAGGGGCCTTTGGTGGCAAATGTGCATGCACAGTCTCAGCCCCTTAACCTGCCGCCCTCACAGCCTGCTCTGAAGGAGGGAAGTGGGGAGAGCCCTCATTCCTTCAAAGATTTGACTGCAGGGTCTTCTGGAGGGGGGAGTTGGGGGGGTTGTAAGAAGGAAGGGAACCCTGATCTCCTCACCCCAAAGAAAGGCAGGGGCTCTGCCAGTCCTCCTCTTCCTCCTCTCCCTTCCCTGCCCCCTCCTCGGGGGATTCCTTGGGGCCCAGGTACTTGGGGGGTTATGATGAGAAAAGAGGGCAGGGGGATCTTTGGAGAGAGGCATGGCCTTGGGGCCCAGGTACTTCAATAGCATTGGAAACAACATTATTCAGGAGGGGTGGAGTTTTCTCTGGGGGGGGTGGGGCTGTGTCTGGGGGGGAGAGAAGACCCACATCTAGGCCAAAGCCAAGAGGAGGGAGATGGAGGGACCCCAAAGCTCCTTCTGGGGATACTGACACACAGTGCTGTACATACAGTCTTTTTAATTAGATAGTTCCCTGCCCTCAGGCTTACAATCTAAAAAGACACCACACAAAAGGAGAAGGGAGGAGTGATGGGGAAGGGGATGAGGTCCAGCAGTTCCTCCAAGGCCTGGACCAAAGCAGATGGACTGGAGGGAGGGCTTGGCTTCATAATGGATGGTTAATCTTCATCCAGGAGGGCAAGCGAGAATTATGCAATGCCTGGGAACGCTTCTCTGAAGAGGATGGTCTTCAACTCCGTTTTGAAGCTGGTTAAAGAAGTGATGGCTCTTGTTCGGTTCCAGGAATGAGGGATAGCGAGTGAAAAGGGGTGAATCCGAGATGGGGCAGAGGAAATCCTGGGCTGGGATAGTAGAACTTGACTACCGAATGAATAAGCTACTGCTCTTCCATATGAGCTGGATATTAGTGCAGAGCCCTTTTCTCTTGACTGGAGTTGCCCTCCCCCTCCCCCCCCCCCAAAATGGAAAAGAGGCACAATCGTCACCTTCCTGAAAATGGCCCCTGAAAACTGGAAGCTCAATGCCAAGCCCTGATGTACAGCCCCCCTACTGCTCCATGTAAAAAGGACAAGGAAAAACACATGTTACAGGAGAAGATCCCCAATAAAACCTGATCCTTTCTAGCCCAGGTTTAGATCCTGGGGACAGGGAGGGAAATCAGAGTTTGACCCGGGAGTCAGTGCATGTTGTGTGTGTCGATATAGGGCTAGATAGGAGATAGGAATTCATCTTCAGCATCCTTTCTCATAGTCACAACCAGTTGAATTCTAGCAACACCTCATTTATGCTAAAATAGATGCTTCCATAATTGACACTTTCCTTCAAAGTCTATATACTCAATGAAGAATACAGGATGCTCAAAATAGGGCAGAGGTTTATTGAATGTTTTTGTAAAGACAAGATACTTTCAGACCAAGAACTTTGTAGCAGAAGTAGCATAAATGAAGATTATAATAGAGCTTTACAAAATACAGTAGCCCCTCCCAATTCGTGGGGGATCCGTTCCGGACCCCTTGTGAAAATGATGGCTCTCACATATCCGAGTCCCATAGAAAATAATGGGCTGTACACCCATGGCACCGAGAGGGGAGGCGTATGCAGGAGCACGCCGTTTTATTAATGGTCGCCTGTCCTCTCGCGAGGAGTGAGACTGCGGATACTAAGTCCGCAAAAAGGGAGTGGCAACTGTACAACAAAATGTATGAAGGCTGCCTCTCCAAAAAAAATTTCCTATTTAAACTTTTTAATTAAGTCTTATCAAATAATAAACTTATAAACAACCAAAAACGTACTTTCAACTGCTCACATTTCTACACTTTCTCTCTAGTGGATACCTCTAAAGGTATAAAAGCAAAGCATTTCTCAGACTGCTGGCATTTGTTTGATTTCTCCTCAGTTTTGATTCTCTGATGAGTCTCAAGTTCTTCTATAAAAAGGGCAAAGACAGAGAAGAGTCATATCAGCATTAAGAGAGGAGGGACGCCTGGGATCTACTATGGAGCTAAGCAAAGGTCATCTAGGAAAAG
Source organism: Sceloporus tristichus (assembly GCA_016801065.1). Classification (NCBI taxonomy): domain Eukaryota; kingdom Metazoa; phylum Chordata; class Lepidosauria; order Squamata; family Phrynosomatidae; genus Sceloporus; species Sceloporus tristichus. The sequence continues at coordinate 11,537 of JACSCI010001204.1, forward strand.
AAACTGGAGAGATAAAGTAGCTTCGGTGCCCCCTTTCCTTCCTTTCATAGATATTAGTCACAGTTGCTAAATGGAACTCCTTAAAATGTTGGAAAACATGGACTTGAGAGGTTCACACCAATTACTTGAACCAGATGAACCAGGTGTCAGAACCAGGATGTGAAATTTGGATTCTTCCATAAATGTTGATGTATGATTGGATTCTTCCATATTTGTTGTTGGAGAAATATGGAAGAATCCGAATTGAATGTAATTATATAGTTTATAGAAAATGGTAGTGTTGTTATATATTTGGAAAAAGAGGTTGAGTGAAGTTTGTGGAACTGGATGGTGGGAAGGTTAATTCATTGAGTTTGTGGAGCTGGATAGCGGAAGGGTTAATTCCTGGAGTGAACATAATGTGGAGGGAAAGGAATGGGAACCATAGCAAGCACCCAAGCCTCACTCGCCCACATGCCCCCTCGCCCCCACCCCCAATAGGAGAGCTGAGAAGGTGAAAGGGTTGGTTGGAGTTAATTTTAATATATGTTATTTGGCCAGATTGCTTGATTGGGTTTATTGGTACTTTGGTTTAATTTAAGGTTGCAAAATGGTGGGAGCAGATGGGAATTATCTCACTCTTGTGGGGAGGGTTGGTGGGAACTTGCTGAACATTCAGTGGTTCTCAAAACAACATATTTGGGGGGAGATTTTGGATGATGAGGTATTTAACTTGTCAATTATATTTCTAGCAGGAATGAAATACTCAATAGGTCTTGTTGTGGGGTGGGGTGTTAATTGGGGATATAAAATGGTCAAATCTTTATTGCTAGTTAGGTCTGACTATAACTCCATGAACGGTGCCTTTTATGCAATCTCTTTCTTTCAATAGAGTTTTTAGTTTAGACTCCTGTTCTGAAATTTGTTAGACTTGTTTCTGACAATTATCAACCGAACCAAGACACGTGTAAAAGGAGTGTCAAGTAGGAGATATTCTAAGGAGGTATTTATTATAGCTAACAAAATATAACTAAAATATAAGTCCTGCAAAATATTAAGAATCTTGCAGGTACAATATTTGTAAGTATATAATATTCAATTCATACAAGCTATTAAAAAACCAAATAAACCTAAGCGTCCAATTCTGAGACTAACTTCCAAGATCCGCTCTTTAACTCTCTCTCTCTTGATCTCCAACCGACACAATTCCCCCAACTGTCTCTTGGTCTCTCAGGCCTTATATCTCCTTCTCATGGAAGCTTCCAGAAGAACCTTTATCTTGCTCTCTGATTGGTCAAGAGAGCCTTCCGCAGTGATGTCATTCTGCATTTGCATAAACCTCCCTTTACTGCCTGAAGAAGACCTCCATTGACTGGAGCCCTGTTATTACAACAACAACAACAACCCCTCTTTTCCTTGGAAGAGATTCACAACTATACCTTGTTTCCCAGCTGGGAAGAATAGAAGAGTTCCAGAGGTTCCCATTTCCACTAAGATTAGGAGCTCCCAAATTCCCATGGAAGAGGTTTCCTAAGGCATGTGCCAGGACAGAGCGGGGAACGGACTCCTCATGGGTGAATGGCCGTTTGTCAGCTGAACTTGAGGCTCAGGGTCCCTAAGAAGGGTAGGTGCCCAGGCCCCCCAGAATCTCCTCTGAGCCTCCAGGAGAGCAAGACTCAGGGAAGGGACAGTCTGCCAGGGGCTGAGAGCCGCTTGGACCAAACCTTGAGGGCACTTTCCCAAAAGCTGGCCACGATTGGTTTCAGGGGCTGGCATTTTCCTCTCAGGGGACCATCAGGATCTCAAAGACCACTCCCCATTTTGGATTTTCTCTTTTGACTGTGTTGTCCTCAGTGGAGACTTGCTTACTCCTAAGGTGCCATGGAGGTGAGCATGGAACGTACAGGGAAGATGGCTTTTGCAGTCTTTTCCACCTTTGAGCTTACCTTGTCAAAAGAGAGCAGGAAAGTAATCGGGAGGAGAAAACAAAGTCCCACATTTGCTCCCATAAGCTCCCCCTGAAGCTTTTCCCAGCATGCCCTAGTCCTCAGTCTCCCTCCCAGGCTCCACCGTTTCCTAGAGAGATGGAAACCTTCAAGGGAGAGTCCTTGGGGGTCAAGCCAAGCTCTCCTCTGCTTCGCCAAGGCCTCCTTCTCCATCCACTGCTGGTCTTTGGAAGGGAGACATAGATTGCTCTTGGGAAAGTTAGTTTTGGAGATACAGGGACTCCCAAATCCTCCTAGTCTGGTTCTAACATTAAGTATGTCAAATATCTGCAATGAACTGGGCCAGGTCTTACGCCAGGAGTGGGGATCCTGGGGCTCTCACTCTGTATCCCATTAAGAAAAAGACTGAATCTCCATGACTGGTGCTAAGTTTCATACTCTTATGATGGCCAGCCAGGAAAACAGAATGCTTCAAAGAATTCAAAGGTTTATTGGATGGAGATAGAAGTGTAAGATGCCTTAAAACCATATGTTCTGAATCAAAAACAGCATCAAAGGGGCTCTAATAGTTTTACAGGACAGAATCTGGATAGACACTTTCTCCAAACAAAAAGGATTTCACACTTCCACTTTCTCTCCTTTCTGGAAATGCTGATGCCTCAAGGGCTGGATCCTAAGCAAAACAGAGATAAGGTTTGAACTGCAATTCAGAGGTGAAGGTTTGTATGTGGTTTTTGATGCCATTTACTATTTTCAAGGTCCAACTTATAATTTTAATGCCTTTGCATTGTTTTGAATTTGTACTGTATTAAATTTGCTGTTAGCCACCCTGAGTCCCTATATTGGGAGAAAGGATGGATGTATATAAATAAAATACATAAACTGGAGATCTTTTGAAGATCCATGGGTTTCTTGGTGTAAATAGCCCCTCTACCAATATAGACAGAGACTGAATGAATCTGTCCAGAATTGCTATGGGTCATTTTTGGCACCTGGGTTGTACAGTGGTACCCCGGGTTACGAATTACCCGGGGTACGAAATTTTCGGGATACGAATAAATCCCATAGGGATTTATTGTCCCGGCTTACGAAGGTTTTTTCGGGTTACGAAAAAACCTCGGCGCTGTTCTCTATGGAGCCGCGGCAGAGCCGCGGCTTTTTCCCCATAGGCGCTAATGGGAATTCGGCTTACGAAGGTTTTTCGGGTTACGAAATTAACCGCGGAACGAATTAATTTCGTAACCCGGGGGACCACTGTATCTCTATTGCCCAAACATAGCACTTTGACACCATGAAGCTTCCAGGACTCTGTCCAACAGAATCCTGTGATTTCATCTTTCAGGTACTTAGAATTATATAGCAACTCATGAAGGACTGCACTGGGGCTCTCTACCAAGCATCCAGTTCTAAGCACCTCATTCCCAGGTTTCTCTGGGGTGGATCCACAACATGGCACCAAACTGGTACAATTGGATAATATTTATAGGACTTTGGTTGCCTACTTTCTGGTGTCCCTCCATCTCTCTTATAGGGTTGTGAATTCAGGTCCTGAGGTTTGTGAGCTAAAACCTAGGACCTGGGGCAGGGCCTCTAGAGATCTCTTTCAGCCTAATGCATAAAGTACTAACCACAGTCGCTCATAGTTTATCTTTCAAATATACTCAATATACTTTTCTGTGTAGAAATGAAGAGAGAAATTTTAAAAAGTTATTTTAAAAAATTATTCTTTCTCACTTGCTTGGAGAGACAGGATAAAACGCGTGAAGTCGAAGGTTTTCATGGCCGGCTTCCATAGCTTTTTGTGGGTTTTTCGCGCTTTCTGGCCACGTTCTAGAAGAGTTTCTTCTGATGTTTCGCCAGCATCTGTGTCTGGCATTTTCAGAGATGGCAGCCACAGATGTTGACGAAACGTCAGGAAGAAACTCTTCTAGAACATGGCCACATAGCCCAAAAAATCCACAAAAACTAAGGATAAAAAGCATTTGATTTAGGCTCCTTCTTTCTAGCCAGATGGCGAATGCAGAGTATAGTAGTGAGCCCTTGTACCACCACAACTGAGAGAAAGCAAGAAACTAAACCAATCCATAGACCCCTGCAATTTTTCTAGTTGAAGAAACCAATGAACTAAGCCTTGCAAATTATAATAAGCTACTGCTCTCACATCTGATCTGGATGTTTGCACAGAGCCCTTTCCTCTTTCCTGGAATTGGGCTCCCTCCAAAATGGAGAAGAGGCAGCCTCATCTCCTGTCTGAAGATCATGCATGAAAACTGGAAGCTCAATGCCAGGCCCTGATGTATCGTATCTTTACTGCCACATGTAAAAAGTCCAAGGAAAAACACCTGTTACAGGAGAAGAAAGTAAATAAAACCTGATCCTTTCTGGTCCAGGTTTAGGTCCTGGGCAAAAGAAGGGAAACCAGGATTTGACTTGGGAGTTAGCGAATGTTGTGTGGCCTGCCTTGCCTGACCGGGGGCCTCCCTGGGGACCAAATCCATCACTCTTCTCTTCTCCCTCAGTCAGCATTCTCACAAAGGAACCAAATTTAGGGGTCTCCCATCGGCATCTTGAGGCACCCACCTTTCCTTTCCTTTCCTGCCAAGGAAACCCAGAAGGAGCACTTCTTCCTAAGCAGCCAACAACCAAAGCCACCAGCCTTCTAGAACCCTATTCAGGCTCCAAGCCAACCGCTAACAATGGTCCAAGTTCAGGGCTGCTTTATTTGTCTGGCTGAATGCTAGGGAATTCTGGGAAGTGTAGTTTTTTGAGATATTTAATCTTCTCTGTCAGACAACTCAGATGCCATAATAAACTAAAATTCCCAGGATTCCTGAGTACTGAACTAGGGCAGTTGAAGTGGTTTATTTCTGCAAACTGGATTATTTTTGCAATGTGTTTATGACTTTGTTACTATTTGAGCGTCCACAAGGCTCTGTGGGTTTGTAGGGAAGAATCATCATCATCATCATCATCATCATCATTATCGTCATCATAATTTCTGCAGTGTTTTTGAACCAGATCTGAGAGAGCCCTGCAGCCTGAATCTGCCCAAATGCCAAATGTTGCCCTCTCAGCAAAGCCTGGAGATATTAACCTTTAAGGACCAGACCTCCTCAAAGGCTGACTTTCCCAATCTCTCCCGAGAGACCCTCCTGGACCTAGAGCAGCCTCAAAGAAAGGGGTCCCATTGAATGGGAGGCCCATGTCTTTCTGAGTCTGTGGGTCCAGAGGAAGAGGACTGTTTTCCAGGACCCTCTTCCTAACCTCACAAGGCAGCTCTTAGCATTTGCCCAACACTGCTCTTGAACATGCAAAGATCAGGCAAGCAAGATCTGCTTTGCTGTCTGCAAAAAAGATGGAAAAACAATGGGCCCTTGGTATCCTTTGGGATTTGGTTTGGATAGCAAAATCCATGAGTGCTCAAGTCCCATTATATAAAATGGGTGACCTTGGGCAAGTCACACTCTCTCAGCCTCAGAGGAAGACCAATGGCCAGCTGGAAGATGGAGAAAAAAAAACACACACACACATACACACACATACATGATGGAAATGGCATTCATTCTGGGCCATGAAACCCACTGCGGGGGAACCTTGGGCAGTAGACACTCTCTTAGCCTCAAAGAAAGACAAAGGGCAAAGTGGAAGGCAAACCTGAAGGCAAGGAAACTCTGGGAATAAGGTCACTAGACACGAGTTCAAAGCATGCAGCACACCCCAAGCCCCCAAGGCACACTCTCTCAGCCTCAAAGGATGGCAATGGTAAACACTCTTCGACAAAACCCACAAAGAGACTCTTGTGACAGTGTTGCCTTAGGAGCCCCAGAAAGGAATTGAAGGCATACAATTCTCCCCCCCAAAGTCTAGGAGGAAAAGGAGGAGGAAGGCTTAGAGGAAGGTCCTGAGGAGGAGGAGGAGGAGGAAGGCCTAGAGGAAGGTCAGGAGGAGGAGGAAGAGAAGAAAGAGGAAGGGCTTATAGGAAGGACCTGAGGAAGAGGAGGAGGAAGGCTTAGAAGAAGGACCTGAGGAGGAGGAAGAGGAAGGGCTTAAAGGAAGGCCCTGAGGAAGAGGCTTAGAAGAAGGACATGAGGAGGAGGAGGAGGAGGAGGAGAAAGGCTTAGAGGAAGAGGAGGAGGAAGACTTAGAGGGCCTGAGGAGGAGGAGGAAGGCTTAGAGGAAGAGCCGGAGGAGGAGGAGGAGTAAGGGCTTACAGGAAGGGCCTGAGGAGGAAGAGGAGGAAGGCTTAGAAGAAGGACCTGAGGAAGAGGAGGAGGAAGAGGAGGAAGGCTTAGAGGAAGAGCCTAAGGAGGAGGAAGAGCAGAGAGACCTCTGGAGGATTCTGCAGAAGAAGAAGAAGGAGAAAAAGAAGGGGCTCCTGAGCATACGCAGAGGCCTCTGGGGGAGAAGCCACAGGGAGAAATCTCCTGGTTGTAACTTATTATTACTATTATTAGTAGTAGCATTAGTATTATTACATTTTATTTATTTATAAAGACATGGAAAGACCTATTTATAAAGAGTATCTCAGTGAGTCTCTATATTATAGCATCAGGAAAGATTTTAGGTGTTGTTAAGGTTTGGAAATGCTTCTGACTTTGGAGCCCTTTCATCCTCCATTTTGGGTTCAATGAAGGCCTCAAACTGCCACGTGCTGAGGCAGAGGCTGCCATTTTGTGTTCTTTCTCTCCTGAGGCTCCAGAGTCAAAAGGAGGCCAGGCTCCTTGGGCCAAAAGGAAGGAAGTGTGTCTCTTTGTGTGTCTTTTGTGTCTCTTTTCTGAGAGGGTTTTCTTATTACACAGCTCTGCTCCTTCTGAGAAAGATGGGTTTTAAAAGGGATCAGAAATGGGGAGGATACTTTTAATACAAGCCTTATTATTATTATTATTCTTCACAAACTTTGGGCTTTGGCTTCTAAGAGGAGGCTAGTCCCCCAAAAAGGCCAAAAGTGGCTCCTTTGGGAGGTTTTAAAAGTCTCCCCAGTTTCCTTATTAATAGATTTGCAGGCAAGAAGGAAGGAGACAGACCAGAATACCTCCTATTACCAGGAATGAAACAAACAACCATAGAAACAAACAACAACAAGAAGAATAAGGATTAGACAGAAAAACAAAATGCTTATATATTTAAAAAAGCAAAACCATTTTTAACAGGATAAAAGTATGAATTGGGTTCTTCTATCCTTTATAACCAACTGAGGCTGTATCTAAACTACAGAAATAATCCGGTTGGAAACCACTTTTTTTTTGTGATTTATTTATAAACAATCCTTTACAAACAAATATGAAAAAAAAAACGTAATAAGACATTTGCATAACAAAAACAACAAAAAAGTACAAATACCTATAACATACACATACAACATGCAATAAATAACATCCTGATATACAAAACTGTCAGAACTGTACTATTCATTTACTTCCAAGTTAAACTAAGATGACCCTTTTATTTAATTTACTTAAATTCCTTCAAGGTATCGATACGTGTTAAACCTCTAATGTTCATGTAGACTTTCC
>JACSCI010001205.1:0-18961 GCA_016801065.1 Sceloporus tristichus
ACACACACACACACACACACAATTGCACACACAGAGCCTGGCTCCCTCTGTTTCTTCCCTCCCTTGGTTCTTTTGTGCGTAATTATTTAAACGGGAGATCCATGGCAGCTTTATGCTAATGGGGCAGAACAAAAGCGGGAGGCCCGGGCGCGCGTGTGTGTTGTGTGTTGTGTTGTGTGTGTGCAGAGCAGCCCTGGAGGGAGCAGGGAGGGAAGGAGGGAGGGAGGGAAGGGGGCCCGTTCGCGTGCCTCTCGCGTGTCCCCGGGGCAGACGCAGCAACCGCTAATTCCTGCCAACACAAAGGCCTCCCCTTCGCCAGGCCCTCCCAGGCCCCCGGGTCAAATGCTCCCGAGAAAGGAGCCCATTGTGGAAGCAACAAGAGCCGCTGCCGCTCCAGAAGCCCCGCCGCGGGAAGAGAGGAGGAGGAGGAAGAGGAGGAAGGAGAAGAAGATTTGCACAGCGCTGCGCTAATTTACAGTGCTTTATAAATAAAGTTTAATAATAATAATAATAATAATAATGAGAAGGAGGAGGAGGAAGAGCAGAAGGAAGAAGAAGGGAGGAGGAGGAGGAGATGAAGAAGGGAAGAGGAAGAAGAAGGAGGAAGAAGGTGAAGAAGAGGAGGAGGAGGAAGAAGGAGAAGAGGAGGAGGAGGAAGAGCTGGAGGGGGAGGAAGAGCAGAAGGAGGAAAAAGATGAAGAAGAGGAGGAGGAAGAAGAAGAGGAAGAGAAGGAGGAAGAGGAAGAAGAGTCCCCTCTCCTGCCCCTCTGTTTCCCTCCCTTCTGCGCTCTCCCTCCAAATAGGTGAAGCGAGGCTGCAACTCTGAGCAGGCGCTTGCAGTCCCTCCTTCCTGAGTTCCCTGGGATCAGGGTGACCAGATCCGGTCCTCCTTTTCCAGGACAGGTTTCCACCTTCTGTCCCGGAGGAATTCTCAAAATGCCACTGCACCCCTAATTCGAGCATGACTAAGAAGTACGAGTTCATCTTCATTTTAGTGGTTTCAGTTTTTTATATGTTGGAATGTGCTCCATTTTTTGCTGGAAGGTCCTCCATTTCTCGGTGCCTTGTCCTCCATGGCGGTGGGAGGAGCTCTCCCTTGGGTCGTCTGAGGCCTGACTGAGTGGCCACCGAGAAGAGTATGGAAGAGGGCCACCAACTCCCTCGGGGGTCCTTCTAGCTCTTCGCAAGGCAGGCATTTCGAGGGGGGCTTCGAGGCTGCTCTGCCCCTCATGCGGTCCGGCCCCTGTTTGCTTTCCGTGGGTCCAAAGGCAGAGAGCTTTACATTACTTTAGGCATACTTTCTTCCTCCTCTTCTTCTTCCTCCTCTTTTTCCTCCTCCTCTTCCTCGTCTTCTTCCTCCTCCTCCTCCTCTTCTTCCTCCTTCTCTTCCTCTTCTTCTCCCTCTCCCTCTCCTTCTTCCTCATTCTCCACCTCTTCTTCTTCACCATCATCTTCCTCCTCCTGCTGCTGCTCCTTCTCTTCTTCTTCCCATCAGTTAATGCTTAAAGAAAAGAAGTGGAGTGCCTCTTCCTGGGTGCTTTCTTTATACTCCGCAGTTCTGGCGCCACTGCCGCTGCCTCCTGGGCTGCATCCCATGGCATCCTGGGCGCTGTTCTTTTGGTGAGGCCTTGGGCATTCGTGGCAGACAATCCCAAGTACCCCCATCTCACAAACTCCAAATGCCTGAATTTCATAGGAACCATAGCCCTTACAACCCAAGGGACCCAAGTCACTCCTTCGCTGTTGAGCCTGTGTCCTGAGTGCGAAACCATCCAATTCCCAGCATCGCTGGACAAGCCAGAGCTGCTCTTTCCACACCTCTTTCCACACCTTCCCTTATCTTCCAGGGAAAGCTCAGCTCCAGAAAGTGATGCAAACTTTGCTTCCTTCCACACTTAGGAGCTGGCAGAAGACCCCTCAGTCCCGGGTTCAAATCCTATTTCGAGAGGGCCTCCCTCTAAAAGGAAGGAAGGGGGTGCTTTGCCCCAATTGTTAGTTGTCATTAAGTTGCCTTTCAATGGACTTGGACCCAGGAGGGCGACCCCATGAATGAGAGACTCCCAAGTCCCCCTGTGATCCTCAGCTCAGATCTGGGATGGCTTCTTCCTCTTTTCCTATTGCCCTTCACTTTCCCAATTCTTTTCTAACCAAGTCTTCTCAATTTATGGCTAAAATAGGACAACCTTGGCTTCCAGGCCTTGCATCTGCTTTAAGGAGAAGGAACCAGACCCGACTCTTTCAAAACAAGCTAAAATAAGACCTGCTTAAACACTAAGGAAGCCCAGTAGTGACCAGAGAAACTTCCCGGGGCTGGCAGTGGAAGAGAGAGAAAGAAAAAGGGTCCATTGTGGCCAAGTCCTTTCCGACTTATGGCGAATCTATGGTGGACCGGGTTTCCTTGGCAAGGTTTCTTCAGAGGAGGTTTGCCATCGCCATCCTCTGAGGCCAAGAGAGTGTGACTTCTTGCCCAAGGTCACCCAGTGGGTTTCATGGCCGAGTTGGGAATTGAACCCCAATCTCCAAAAGTCCTTCCTAATCTTAGCCAGGGAACAAAAATCCACCAAACATTGACACCTTTTACTGGCCAATCGAAATGCACAATATATCTGTTGCAAACTTTCGAAGCTCCATGGGCTTCTTCATCAGGCAAGATGTTACAAACCAAACAGGAGAAGAAGACAATTGGAGATGTTAGTCAAGTGCCTGCATGTCGTTTCAGTCCTTAGGAAAGTCAGGGAACCGGGATCAACCGGGGGCGGGTTTCGGATGATGCTGAGCATTTGGGAAGACCGGCTTCCTCTGCCACTTAGAGGCTGGGGCTCTTGGGTTTGAAAACCAGTGCATGCTCCAATGCTGGGAAAGGCGGCAAGTGCATTAAAGGATGCTTTTGTTGTAAAAGAAATATCTCATCCAGGGCTTGGTCCAACAAGATGCCAGGCAGAAATCTCTTTTTCCCCCCGATGCCTGCTTTGCTGCTGGGCTTTCCTTATATGCTCAGAGGCACTCTCATCTGTCGAGGTGCTTTGCATTGAAACAAATCCGTCCTTATTAATCCGAGGAGTTAAATTTACTACCCTTTGGGCTATTTCCCCTCCGAAAGCAAAGCAAACAAACGAACAAGTTCGGCTAGGATTTCCATTGAGATCCTAGGAAGCCCTCCATTTCGGTGATTTCGGCCCTTCCCTTCCTCCCTTTGCATTCAGCCTTTTCTCCCCCACATTACTGCTCTCCTGATGCCTTGGATGGTAACAACAACAACAACAACAACAACAACAACAACAAGATTTATTTATATTCTGCCTTTTCCCATTGGGACTCAAGGCAGGATTATAGCAATTGTAAAAAATTAATAAATCATAAAATAAAATTACAATTCAAAATAAACAGACTCTCCCCCTCCTCAAGGAACTACAACTCCCACCCCTTCGAGGATGATGGGAGTTGTAGTCAACACGGATGGAGGGTACAAGCTTGCGGAGGCTATACTTCTCAAGGAGGTGACTCTCTGCATAGGAGGCTTTCTCTTGTCTACTTTCTAGGACTTTCTAGGAGATTTTAAAGGAGGCTGGGAGTGGGCCATAAAAACCCTTGGGCAAGTCACACTCTCTCAGCCTCGGGGGAAGGCCATGGCAAACCTCCTCTGAGCAAATCCTGCCAAGAAAACCGATCCCGACTCAAGCTTCCTTCCTTCCGTCCTTCCTTCCAGCTTTAAACCCCCTTCAATATATGTCGGACGAGGAGTACTCAGTCCTAACTTTCGCGGAGCCAAATGTCTCCATTTCCGACATCGGGACATTCCCATATATCCGATTTAAACGAGTGGGCAAAGGGCACCCGAAACCTTGGACTGAGTAGGAAAGGAAAGGAGGGAGAGTAGGTTGCGGAAAGCCCCTGTTAGAGCCACACCTGGGGTGACTTCCCCTTAGGGTTTCTCTTTTGCTTTAGGAGATCTCAAGCTTTGGGGATGAGTCCTGGGCTGGGCCTGGGGCAGGTCAAGGCTCTGACTGCCTCCTCCTCTTGAGCCAGGGCTGGGAAGGTGTGTGTGTGTGTGTGTCCCTGTGTGTAGGTTTCTCTTGTGTCCTCCACTCCCTCCAAGTGCAGCCGCCTTCCCTTCGGCCTCCTCGGGCCCCCGTTTGCTGAGTTCAGCACCAGGCAGGAAAACAGCGCCGGGCTCCCAGGCTGCCTCTGTGTTGTGTGTGATGGATCTGAGAGCAGGGGGAAGAATCCCCCCCCCCCAGCCAAACCCCTCTTTTTAGAGACTTATGGAGGGCCTGGGTGTAAAAGAAGGGGGTTCTGGGGGAAGCCGGGGAGAGTTTGCTCCTCTTTGGAGCCCCTGTCCCGGCCTGTGGAGGGGGCCTGGCCCTTAGAGCTTCCTCTTCCCCCGGATCCCCTCCCCAGGCGCCTCTTGCACCTCCAGATCCCTAGCTTTCAATAGCCAGAGGTTAATATCCTTGCCAAAGGTGGCCGGGAAAGGAGGGCTGGAGAGGACAGGCAGGGCCTTTGCTTTGGCTCTTCATCCTCTTCCTCCTCGTCTTCCTCCTCTGCCTCCCCCTTCTCTTGGCCACTTGGTTAGACCTCTTGATTTAGCCTCAGATGTCAAACAGGCAAAGTGCAAGGGCTGGATTAAAATGCATGAGTTTCCCTCCCTTCGCCTCCCCCCCAACCTCCTTCTAGAGCCGCCGAGGGATCTCTCTTCAACTTTAAAGAAGCTGCATCAGCATGGCCGGCCCCCATCTGCCCCCTTCCAGGGAAAGGATTGGGGTCTGGACCAGCTGGTGACTCGATTGAGGAGAAGGAGGGGTTCTCCTGCCTCTGAAGCACAAAACTCCCCAAATGGCCCCCTAAGTCCAGGAGGGCTTCCAGTGGATGGATGAGAGCCCCTCCGAGGAAGCTGAAAGAAGCCCCTTGCCAAAGGGCTCAACTTCATTGGTGATGCCCAGGCCGCAAAAGGCTCAAAAATGCCCCCCAAACAAGAAAATGGCCCTATAAGAAAGCCAAACACCGACTGGGAATAAGAGTAGTAGTAATAGTAGTAGTAGTAGTGTGTAGTCTACTTCTTTGGATGCGTTTGGTTCAAACTGGAACGAGGCACCTGAGGAAGTAGACTTAAGTCTATTGTTTCCGGAAAGGGCCATGTAAATGTATGGTCTTACACAAATAATAATAATAATAATAATAATAATAATAATAATAATACTCCAACTCCCAGAATTCCATTTCTTGAGCCAGAAAAGGACTTAAAGCGGTGCCCAACCGGGTTATTGCTCCAGTGTGGATGCAGCCTAGGTCAGAAGGGAGGTTGCTGGCAAGCAGACAAGTCCAGGCGAGAGAGAAGGGGCACCTGTGAATCAGTACTCAGACACGTGTCACGGATCAGTCAGACCACAAGGCCAAGGGAGGCTCCCTCCCTGCCGAGGCTGGCGATGCCTGGCAGAGCCACAGGTTCCTCGGCTCCCCTCCAACTCCTTTCAGGGGGCAGCTGGGGAGGCTGCTTGCAGGCCAGCCCTTTCCGCAGCAGCCATGACCTGCTTTCTGGGGACAAAGAGACCCTCCACAGGGCGGGAGAGGGCAGGGGGCCTTGGCAAGGCACCAGCAGCCCTGCCCTTGCCTTGCCTTGCTTTCTTGGCCGGGTGGGTGCTTCTTCCTCCGCTTCTCCCTCCTCAGTCACTTGCCCAGGGTGACCAGGGGTCCCCTCAAGATGTAGGAGTCTCAAGGGGGAGCAAAACGGAGGACGTTACTACATTAAAAAAAAGAACTCAGGGAAATGATAAACCCCATGTTCCTTTGCTATGCTCCCAAGGCAGGAGATTGCGGGGGGGGGGGGGGGGGATTGGGAATGTAGATCAGGGGTCGCAGAAAAGGAGGCCACCCTGGACCTGCCTTGCTTTGACCCCCCCCTCATTTCACCCCACCAAAAGGAAAAAAAAACCCATTCAGCGTGGGCTTTTCCATCAGGCCTCTCTTTCGGGTCCCATCTCCCCGGAGAGCCCTCCTTTGTTGCAAGGCTGTTCTCCCCCCCTCCCAGCCCAGCCCCACCGCCTCCCTGGTCCCGGGGCTTGGCATTGTCATGCTGATGGCGATGATGATGATGATGATGAAGGCGCTTTCCATTTGGAAAAAAGGAGGAAGAGGAGGAGGAGGAGAGACACAAAGGCCCGGCACGTGCGCCTCCTCCTCCTCCTTTTTCGTCTTCTTGGGGGGAAGCAGTGGACCGTGAAAGGGGGAGGAGAGGGGCGTGTGCCTTCTGGGGGGAGGAGGAGGAGAGGAACAAGGGAAGGGAGAAGAAAAGGAATGGAGGGGAGGAGGCTGCAAAGGCCCTTCAGGTGCCTGGCCTGCATCAAAGCCTGCCTCCCTCCCTCCCTCCCCGGGAAGCCCACCCACGCACGCGCCAGCATCAGCAGCATCACCCTCAGCATCCTCCCTCGCATCCTCCTCCTCCTGCTGCTCCTCTTCCTCGGCGGGAGGCTCTGATTGGCTCCGGGCGGAGCAGGAGGCCCGAACAATGCCGCCTTCCCGGCTTAAAAAGGGCGGGCGTCCAGGCTGGGCGGCTCTAGGGGGGAGGAAGGCCAAGGCGGAGGAGGAGGAGGAGGGAGAAGAGGGAGAAGAGGAAGAAGGAGCAAAGAAGGAGGCGCGGAGGAGGAGGCTTCTGGGTCCGAGGCCGGAGCCGCCCGAGGATGCCCCGGGGCTTCTTGGTCAAGCGGAGCCGCAGACCCACGCCCATCTCTTACCGGACCCGCTGCTGCTGCTTCCCGGACGAGCAAGAGGCGGCCCCCCGGCTCCTGGTCCTCCCTCCTCCTCCTCCGCTTCCTCGGCCCGGCTTCGTCCCGGAGCCCCCCGAGGGCCTGCCCCACTTCGGGACCCCCGAGGCCCCCCATTCGCAGAAGGCGACCCGGGAGGAGGAAGACGGGGAGGATTTGGGATCCCAAGTGGCCACAGGCTCCTGCTTGCCTCCGGAGCCTCCTCCTCCTCCGCCGCCGCCTCCTCTGCTGCTGGGCCCCGGAGGGGAGGCCAAGCTCTGGGCAGTGGCCCCTGGGTCCCTTCCTCCTCCTCCATCGGGGCCTGTCCCTCCTCCTCCTCCTCCTCCTTTGCGGAGCCAGGGTCCCTCCAAGCGCCCTCCGCAGGGTCGGAAGGGGAAGGCGGCGCGGAGGCTGCACTTCGAGGACGAGGTGACCACGTCTCCGGTGCTGGGGCTGCGGATCAAGGAGGGCCCCCCGGAGGGCCAGCACCCTCAGCCTCATCCCGCCCCGCACCCGCCTCCTCTGGGGGAGTTCATCTGCCAGCTCTGCAAGGAGCGCTACCCGGACCCTCTGGCCCTGGCCCAGCACAAGTGCTCCCGCATCGTCCGCGTCGAGTACCGCTGCCCCGAGTGCGACAAGCTCTTCAGCTGCCCGGCCAACCTGGCCTCCCACCGCCGCTGGCACAAGCCCCGGGTACCACCATCACCAGCAGCAGCAGCAGCCAAAGCGGCCAAAGCATCGCCACCACCTCCGCCTCCGCCTCCTCCGCCGCCGCCCATGGAGCCTACGAAAGGGAGCCTCGAAAGGGACACGCCGAGCCCCGAGGAAGAGGCGGAGGAGGAGGATGAGGAGGAGGAGGAGGAAGAGGAGGAGGTCAAGGGCTTCCGACGCCCTGCGCCCCTCAAGAAACAGCTGCCTCTCCAGCATCAGCATCATCATCCCTTGGCGGAGGACGGGGCCCCTGCGGGCCGGAGGAGCCCCGTGGCGGAGTGCCACCCGTGCCCGGTCTGCGGGGAGGCCTTCCCCAGCAAGAGCGGCCAAGAGCGGCACCTCCGCCTCCTCCACGCCGCCCAGGCCTTCCCCTGCAAGTACTGCCCGGCCACCTTCTACAGCTCCCCGGGCCTCACCCGCCACATCAACAAGTGCCACCCCTCCGAGAACAGGCAGGTCATCCTCCTCCAGGTGCCCCTCCGGCCCGCCTGCTAAGGGGGCTCCTCCGCACTCGCAGCCAGGCCCCGATCGCCTCCTTCGGATGGGGCCCCAAAACCCACAGGGGCCCCGTCCTTGGCCCCCTTGCCTCCGCCTGGACTCTTTCGCAGAAGCCCTTCTTTCAGCGCCGGCTTCCGACTTCTGCACTCAGCCTTGGCTCAAAGATCCCCTTTCGCCTTTCCTTCCCAAAAAGAAGAAACCAGTCTTAATCAACGACGATGATGATGATGATGATGGCGATGATGATGGTGATGATGGATGCCTTTACCTTTCGCAGGCTACGAACTCCAAAACTTTGGACCCCTTTGATTAGCTTTATGGTGGCTTGTGAACCGCTGGGATCTGGCTTTACCTATACTGTACATTTTCTTTCTCTTTCTTTCTTTCTTTCTTTCTTTCTTTCTTTCTTTCTTCTTTACCTAGATTTCTTTTCCTTTCTTTGGTTCCGTTTCTGGTCCGCCAACGAAACCGAACCGCTTCAAAGAGATGAGTTTTCTTTTTTAGCCTAGCCGCCAAAATGCCTTCTTGGACCGGATTGTTGTTGAAGCTAAAAGACAAAAACGTTGTCAAAAAAAAAATTAATATGTTGTAGAAGCTGCCTTAAGACGATGACGACCTGCCAATCTGTTTGTTTGTTTGTTTATTTGTTTGTGTTTCTCCTTCTCTTTCTCCTCCTTCCTTTTTGGTGTCCCTTTTTCGGATAGTAGAGCCTTCTCTGTTTGACGTGCTCTCTGTGTATATGTTGATTTACGCGTAATTGTTAATTTATTGGTTATTTATTATTATTAATTATGGTGTTGAGATATATATATATCTATATATATCGTTTCCGACGTGCTTTTTTGCGCCTGTCCTCCGCACCTCCTCCGATGCCTTTCTCCCGCCATTTCACTGTGTTTTTAAGGGCCGCGATCCTCGGTTCAGGAGCAAGTCCCATTGAGCTCAATGCCGGCCCCATGGAGTTCAATGCCAGCCCCATTGAATTCAACGGGATTCGCTTCTCTCCGCTTTCGAGGCTGCGCCGCCGCCGCCGCCGTCCTTTTTTTAAAGAAAGAGATCTGTTGGGGGAAAAGAAAAGGGTTTTAACTTTTTTATACCGAAAATAATAATAATAATAATAATAATAATGAAGAAATACTACAACGGCGACCCTTTCCTCCTTGGCTTCGAGGCTCTTGAAACCGCTTACTTTTAGATGCAATCTCTTTTTCTACACACATTTTTATTTTCTTAACTGTTTAGCTATTTATAGAACGCTTCGATAGAAACTGTTTTAACTGTATGACTATTTACTATTCGAATAATAATAATAATAACAATAATAATAAAAATATTTTCAAAGTCAAAGGCGCATTTTCTCTCACACACACCCCCCCCTTCCTTTCTTTTCGTGTTTCCGCTTTTACTACTACTAGTTGCAGCTGCAGTCGTCTCTAAACCTACATTTACTTGGACCTCAACTCAGTCTGTGGTAGTGTTGTTGTTGCTGTTGTTGTTCTCGTTTTAAGTCGTTTCCGACATATGTCGGCCCTGAAAGGCGACCTTTCGGCTAGCGAGGCGTAATGGTTGGATCGTCAGGTTAGGACCCTGAGTTCGAATCCCGGCTCGTTGGCCTTGTTCGAGTCACACTCTCTCAGCCTCAGAGGAAGGCAAACCACCTCTGAAGAAACCTTGGCAAAGAAAACCTCTCCATAGGGTCGCCATAAGTCAGAAACGACTCGAAGGCACACAGAACAACAACAAGGGCTTTCTTGGCCAGTTGCTCTCCAAATATATACATATATACATAGAAATATGCCAAGACTACAGGCTTAAATTCGTAGTTTCCTCCGCATTGTCCTCCAGAGATGGGAAAGTCCCTGGACTTCCATGGTTTCAAAGCCGGTGGGGCTTGAACTGGCCCAGTGGCCACTGGTTCTCTAGGGCTTAAAAGACGTTGGGATCCTCAACCTAAAGGCCAGGCAGGGGCTTAACAACTGGCTGACCCCAGGGATCTCTCAAAGGAGCAGGGAAAGAGAGAGAAAGAGCACAGTTTTCTCTCCTTCCTCACAGAGGAGACCAGAGAAGCCTCCGGAAAAAAACATCTCTGGACAATCCGCACTGTAGAAATAATCCAGTTCGATGCCACTTCAACCGCCCTGGCTCAATGCTATGTGATTCTGGGGACTGTAGGTTGTTGTGGCACCAGAGCTCTCCGACAGAGAAGGGCAAACGTCCCACAAAACTACAATTCTTAGGATCCCATAAACTGATTTATGTTTCGCACTTGAAGACACACACCACACGCGAGTGTTATAGCGGTATCGTTCTGCTTGTGCTGCTTCTCAATGGCATCCTGGGATTTGCAGTTGAGGGAGGGGCGCTTGAGGGAGCTCACTAAACTACCAATCCCAGAATTCCACAGCAAGCAAAGTGGCACAATAACGTTTACAACACTGGACTGTGGCGTTGCCTTTAAGGCTCCATGCCTGCTGCAAAAACAAAACAAAACAAACAAACAAAAACATCAGTTTCGAAACTGTCAGGGCTCAATGCTATGGAATCCTGGGAACTGTAGTTTCGTGAGACATTTTAGCCTTCTCTGTCAGAGACGTAGAGACTATAGTCATTTTAAAAACCCGCCTAGAATTTGGGTCTGAAACCCAAAACCAAAACATATCCACAGGTTCCTCCTTCAGGAAAAGCTTAGGGCAGGTAGTCACCTGGAGCCTCAGGAATTAAATGCTCAGAGGCGGGGAATAACCCCCTTTCTTCTGTATTTAATGTGTTTTGTGAGGTCCAGGAAGGAAAATGCCTCCCTAGGTGTCAGTTCAGTGTCTGGTTTAACTTAGGTCTGTGAGTTTAACAGGGCTTTAAGGTTTTTATTCTGGGCTGCAAGCCCAGCTCTTCTCTTTCTTGCCTCAGGGCCAGGCTGCAAAAGGCGGGAAGGCGAGGAAGTGTCTCCTCCTCAGGGGCATTTTGGAGACCCACAGCCCAGAGGCTTCCCACACAACAAGCCACTCTCACACACCCCAGGAAGCATATATACACACACACACACACACACACACACACACATTAATTATATATTAATACAGCATATTAATACAGGGTCATCAATATATTGAGTTGTTATGTATAAAGAATCTAAAGGGAATCACTCCACTCCAACAAAAGCATCTGAGGAAATGGACTGAAGTCTAGGACGGCTCCTGCTCCCAACTTCTTCCTTTCAAAGAGTCTCAAAGGGGGCACAAAACCTCTCTCTACATATATTTGGACACTGCATGACATAAATGTATCTGAGGAAGTGGGCTTAAGCCTAGGAAAGCTCTTGCTGCCAACTTCTTCCTTTCAGTCAGTCTCAAAGGGGCCACCAGGTTTCTCTACATAAAGATTTCTCTACATTTCTCTCAATACATTCAATATAAACATGTGGTGGCAAGTCGTTTCTGACTTATGGTGACCCTATCATGAGGTTTCCTTGGCAAGACTGGCTCAGAGGGGGGTTGGCCATGGCCTTTCCCCTGAGGCTGAGAGAGTGTGATCAGCCCAAGACCATCCACTGGATTGCCATGGCCCAGTTGGGACGCAAACCCTGGTCTCTCCAACACTCAAGAATGGAGCTGCATGGAAAACCCCTTGCTTTTGGAAGAACCTTATATCCTCTTGCCCCGGCTATACCCTCCTAGTCTGTACAGACAGGCCAAAATAAAGCTGCTTCGGGTCACTTTGGAGGTATGCTGTTTAAATGATGCATGTGTCCTAAGAGGCCAGAGGCCATGCCAAAGCCACAATCCAGTCCTAAGGACTGGAGGGCAGCTTTGGGGCAACTTTGGCCTCTTATGATGCATGTGTCATTTGAACAACATACCTCCAAAGTGACCCGAAGCAGCTTTATTTTGGCCTGTCTGTATGGGCCTTATGCTAACTTCAGCCTCCCATGCTTCTCAGGCTGGCTTTCCTGGGCACAGATGCTATGGATGGAGAACAGCCAGGGTGGCCAGATATGTCCTATCCACCACAAAGGAGGACAACTGGCCACAAAATTTTGGGGGGGGCATTCGAAGAAAAAACGGTGGGCGCTCCGAAAGAAAAGTTCGAAACACTCTCAGCAATAGAAACTCATACTTCCTAGTGATGCTCAAAATGGAGGATGTTTTGGAATTCCTCCTGGAAGATAATGTACAACAGATCTTGGAAAAGGAGGAACCCCAAAGCGTCCTCCTTTTAAACATCACTAAGAAGCATGGGTTTGTATTTATATGAAGTAGGTTTTTTTAGCTTTTATTTGGTCACATCCTCCCTTTTTCTGGAATGTCCTGCATTTTGGGGAGCCTTGTCCTCCTTTGCAGATAGGACACCCTGTTCCCTCCTTGGAGGTCTTTAAGCAGAGGCTGGATGGCCATCTGTTGGGGATGCTTTGAGAGTTCCTGCATGGCAGAATGGGGTTGGACTGGATGGCCCTTGGGGTCTCTTCCAACTCTATGATTCTATGCCTGATGGAGAAGGACCTAAGAGTATGTTTTTAGTAAAGGGAGGTTCTCAGCAAGACTCCCATCTATTCCTTGCAAGTTGATTCTGATTTATGGCGACCTTATCTTAGACTTAGGGTTTTCTTGGCCAGATTTCTTCAGAGATTTCCCATTTGACTTCAAGAGTCAGCATGGTGCAGAGGTTTCCACACTGGACTCTGAAGGCCAGGGTTCAAATCAGGCCCATTGAGTGACCTTGGGTGAGTCACGCTCTCTCAGCCTCAGGGGAAGGCAATGGCAAACCTCCTCTGAACCAACCTTGCCATGAAAACCCCATGACAGAAGGCTCCCCTTAGGGTCGCCATAAGCCGGAAACGACTTGAAGGCACACAACAACAACAACAACAACAACAATCCTCTTGGGCTGAGAGAGAGTGACTTGCCCAAGGCCACCCCATGTTTTTCCATGACTGAGGATCCCAACCTGGTCTTCCAGAGTCTCCTAGTCCAACACTCAAATTCATGCTACCTCCTGTATTAATATATAGGGAAATTATTTGGGGGTACATTTATAATGAATACTGCTCTGAAATGAAGGGCAGATGGGATTGCTTTCCTTTCAGTTGTCTTTCTCTCTGAAATGGTTGAAAGCAAATAAAATAGCATCCAAACCCCACCAAACACTGATACAATAGGCACATATTTGGGGGCACAATACAGAAATGGATGGGGTGCAATGGCTTGTATTAATGGGACTGAACATTTTCCATTGAAAGCCCAGGGTTATTATTTTGCCAGCTTGGATTGGTGCTGCTTTATTGCAAGCCTAACACTTAGGTCAGAGAAAGGAAGAAAACCAGGGCTTTAGGAACAGATTTCCCCCTGAGTTATGTCCTTAGTTTGCCAGTAATGTACCTGTTGACCATTTCCGATGCACCCTTTGGCACAACAGAGAGAAATTTCTTGTCATCCCCCAAAACTTTTCCTCCATGGAGTCAGTGTACAAATGACAGGCATGGACACGGGACCTTATCCTAAATCATATTTGGCAGCTGCGCTTTCTAAGTACCCATAAAAACAATTATGGCGCAATTATTATGTTTCTTCAACAGGTTCCAAAGGGGTTTCAAGAGTATGTCCCTAGTTTCCATGCGCAAAGAAGACCCACATAGACACTGCAAGTCCTTGGATGGAAAGGGGGATTTCCACAGGTTCATCCTTTCTCAGCCCTGCTTCAAAAGCAGCAGCACTTCTTCTACTTCCTTGGATCATTAGAGGAAGCGTTTCCTTATTTGCAGAACCAGGAAAAGGGACCCACAAGAAGAGAGGCAAACCTCAACCCGGCACTGACTTCTTGCAAAAATTAAAAGTGCAATTAAAGAAAAATTGCATTTCTTTTCACCATTTAAAACATTTAGACACTGTGTTCTCTAATACAGTTTAGGTCGCCAAACAATAATAACTTAGACAAGTGTAAAAAACAAAAGAGTAGGACTGAAAAGTAAAAATTAAGAAGTTAAAAAACAAAACCCCTAATGCACAAAATAGTCAAAAGCGATTTCTTCCTCCATTTTTCCTCCATGAGACGATAATATCACCTCTTGCGATTTTTCACAATGTGCGAGTAGATTCTGAGATTTCAATCTCAACATCTCAACCTGTATTCAGATATATTTGGATATTACCTGACAGATCTGGATTGTCCTACTTAATAGCACTAGTAAAACAGGTTTGTTTAGTTGGCATTTCTTGGGAATGTTTATTGATTTCATTATAATGTTCAATTTATGAAATCAAGGGCGCTATTAAACATTTCTAAATTCGAAACTAACTCTTTCCCCAAATGTCCTTGGCCAAATTTCAGTCAAATCAAACTCATGAGAAAGAAATGTAGTAAGAAAAAAAATAATTGCTTCCATGGTGGAATTACATGAAAAATGCAACCTCTCGGTCTATAGTCATCCTGCAGCAGAATTTAAACCAAGCTGTACCAATTGGGAATTTAATTTAAAGGAATTACATGGCCTGAAAGTTCACAGACACACTGACAATGGAAGATAAGTCTTCTATTCTTTGCAAGACACAAGATGACTTCTAACCTGAACTCTGTGTCGAGTGAAAGCTTAGATTTCCCAGTGGCTACTCATCTGTTTCCGAGCATAATTTGAACCGATGGTCATTTGTTTCACGCTCTGTACTGTTCTACTTATCCGGTCCTTTTTGTCTTTGCATTAGTTTCCAAATGGCTGCTATGTAGTCTAGGACTAGATGTGAAGGTAGTTAATGGACTGGATAATGGTGCAACTTAGTTCAGACAAGACAGATCTGCTCTTGGGAAGGGAAATCAGTGAATAGGGAGTTCTCCTGTGCTGGATGGGATATACTGTACTTCCCCTGAAAACTCAAGTTTGCATTTTAGTGTACTCCAGCATTCAACCCTGAGTCTGGATGTCTGGGTTTTAGTGGTGGTCTGGAGTGCCTTTGCACAGTTAAAACTAATGTGCCGGATGCATGTTCTATGTTCTATGTCTGGTCTGCCCACGGTGGCACTTGCCTTGGTTACATTCCAAGTGGATGTATCCTTTGGGAGACTCCCTTTGGGAAATGTTCAGAAACCTGAGCAGGTCCAAGATGCCATAGCTGGGTTGCCGACAGGAGCTGATTATGGAGACAACAGAAGTTAGAGCAATATCACTGTCTGCCAGTCTGTTTTCAGGTGCAATTCAGAGTGCTGGCTATGACCTATAGAGTCTGATATGCATTAGGTCCAGGCTGTTTGAAAAACCATGGCTGGACTTTTGCTGGTGACACCCCCCACCTTCATCCTGCCTACCTTGCTATTATGGTTTTGTAATACTTTTTAAATCTTGAGCAGGGAGCTATTCACTAGCTTCTTGTGCAATACCAACATACCTCCCTCTCCCAACATCTTTTAAGCCACCTGGTCTCTTGTACCGAGAGATGGGCTATAAAACAAAACAAATTTAGCAGTTACTAGACAGCGACTGCAGATTTAAAGTCCTCCTCCCCAATATTTTAATCCTCCCCCCGCAACATCACATTACAAATTCCAGTGAGTAGCTTTGACAGAATAAAGAACAACAGATGCAATCTTATTCATACATGACTGTACTGTATCAATAGTTGGTGCTGTTTTTACCAACACTTTAGGGACTCGTGTATATATCTGGTGCTCTGATAAACATATCTGCCTACAATATTTAAAACTGAGTATCATATTCTGAATATGAGTGATAAAAATGGACCTCCTGTGTAGCTTTCTATGTGTATCTTACATTCCCGAGACCTCTATCAACTTTCAAAAATGTCACTGGGCAAACCTTTGCACAGCTGTTTCTCAGTTTTGTGTTGTCTGTGAGTGAAAAAACTTCCATTTGTCTAAAACAAACCTTGAGCGTTGCCTATTCCTAGATAGCTGACCTCTGTTTTGCCTTACAAAATGTGGGTGTCCTGACTCATGTTAGAGATAGTTTTTAATAATTGCTGGCTTTCGTGTTTCCAAAGAGCAAGTGGCTATTGGTTTCTTGTTCGAAGTATGCTTTGGTATGATCTGAAATCTTTTCTTAATAATGAATTTGCAAAAAGCATCCTGAATCACTATCTTAAGTCTGATAGGTGTTATGCACAATAGGCAGGATGGCCAAAACCTATTACTCCCTAAAGTAAAAAATGAAATGCTCCCCAATCCCATGTATGGCTGGACTTTAACCCTTGGCAGCAGGTAGTCAATCACATTTTAGTGCATTGGACAGGCTTAGAAGAGGTAGTGCTAGTCTAGTGGCACATTCAGTTCTGTTCTCCAGTATCTCACTGTCTTCTCCTTCTCCCCCAATAGTAAGGAATTTACTACAGACAAGGTATTTAGATCTCATCCCTAAGTCTCAGAGTCTCGATCCTCTTCTTCTGTTTTCAAGGCAAATGGGACAAATCTAAAGATGAGAATGATGCCTTGAAACAGGACACAGAACCATGGATGCAACCTACAAGCTGCAACATTAGGAGGTACTTCCTGATGGTTAAGAGCTGTTCAACAGTTGAACACACTCCTTCCTTGAAGTGTAGTGGAGTCTCCTTCTTTGGAAGTCTTTAAACAGAGGCAGGATGGCTATCTCTTGGGGATGCTTTGACTGAGATTTCCTGCATGGCAGGGGCTTGGACTGGATGGCCCTTGTGGTCTCTTCCTTGTGGTCTCTTCCAACTCTACGATCCTATGATTCTATCACAAGGTTTTATATGGCAGAGAATATGTGATTCACCCAAGGTATGTACATGTACATACATATACACATACATCTAGCTGAACCTAGATATTAAACAGAAGCATATTTTTGTTACTGTCAAAAATAGTAACTTTGCATTATCATTATCTTTGCATTTATTTTTTAAATATATGGCTTAAACTAATTTAGTTTTAGCGACCGATTGTGTGTATTAACCTGTTTGATTATCAACAACAATAAAGATGAGGACAATAGTGGGAAAAAGGAGAAATGAACGGTCTCTCGAACAAAAGAGTGTGCCAGGCAACCATTTAATCTTGAGCAAACAGGTTGCCAAGTTCACATAAAATGGGGCTGCTTTTGCTGATAGCATTTGCTATCAACCATATTAGAATACAGTTGACCAAAAGAGATAGAAGTGCATAGGCTGCTTACATCAAGCTTTCGAGGAAATGGTTGATATGGCATAGGCAAGCCCAAGCCAAAGATATTGGACTAAGTGTAAGTAAACAGTAATGATAGGGAAGAACATAACAGGAAACTCTACTTGGATCCTGTGCTGGGAGAAAGGTGGGATATAAATGAAACAAAATAAATAAACAAATAAATAAATACATAAATATGTGTAATCATTAAACACACAATATTTTGCTCAGATGTCTTCAGGATGGGGATTTCAGTGGAATAAAATGTAAAATTTGCTGGTGACAACACTTAATTGCTACTGAAAATAATAATTGCCCCCTATCTATTATGGCTTTCCTAACAAGGCGCAGAACATATTCTCTCCACCTAAAAGACTTAAAGACTACACCCTAAAGATCTCATGGGATTTTGGGACCTAACAGTGAATCCATTCCCATTGGGAGAGTGAAGGGAGGGAACGAAAACCCAGTTAAACTGCTGTAAACCAATATTAAATAGTTGGAGGAACTGGGGACTGGTGCTATATTCTTGTGAGCCATATTGATGACATTTTCAATTTTTACTGCAGCCAGGAAAAATGAAAACTGGACTCGATTCCCTGTTTGGACATTAAGCCCACTGGGTGGCTTTGGGCAATTTACATGCTCAGAGGAGGCAATGGCACAAACCTCCTTTGAACAGACCTTGCCAAGAATATCCCATGATAGGTTCACCTTAGAGTCACCATGGGTAAGAAATGACTTGAAGACACAGAACAACACAATGATGTCAAACCCAAGAACAGGATCAGCGATAGGATCAGAAATGGTTTGAAAGCACACAGCAACCCAACATGTATGTAACTGATTACAATCACAGAATAGACACTTCAGTTGGTACAGTCTAGTGAAGTGGGGCAGGATCTTCAGAGAGGTGGGGCATACCATATATGTACCTTGCTCTTCCTCACTTATAAAGGTGTCCAGGGCTGGACTGGCTAAGTGGTTCAGAGAAGTGGCAAATGAGCTGGAGTATCTAGATCCATTGTAATCTGGCCGTCAAACCTGGTTACAAGACGCAGTCTGCTTTGGTCACCTTGAAGATACATTGTGAGAAATGAAGAAGAGGACTATATTTCTGTTGGGCCTTTTTGCACCTTTCAATGCAACCGACAAAGGTATCTTCTTGGGTTTACTTGCTTGTAGTGGGACTTGGAGGCAGTGTTTCATAGTGACTGACATCTGGCCTGATGACACAAGTTCAAAAGATAGCACTGGAGAACTTCTATACTGAGTGGCATCCTGTTACTAACATATATGTATGTACAGTGTGGTTTGTGTGGGTGTCATTTTTGGATGGGACAGAGGTGGCTATTCTTGGTGCCCTTCCAAAACCTCCCACTTGGTCCCTGCGATGTGGTTAATCTGGGCTCTGAGGGGAAGGAAAAGGAGAGTGAATTCCATCTGTGGGCACAACCTAGTTTCTACCCCACTCCCAAGCCGAGTCCAGCCACTTCTTCATTGACAGAATTTCCTCCCACCTCTATCTCCACCAAAACCAATAAAAAAGCAGGGCTCCCTTCCATGGCTTTACTACTGCCAGGCTGGGATGAGGAGATGCTCTACCTGTTCGATGTAGTATCTCAGCCTCAGTGCTTTGGCTATTGTCCTGTGGTATCTTCAGGGTTCTTCTAGTCTCCCACACTACTTAAGAAAGAAATCACTACAAGAGAAATGACTTTTGAGCTATTTTTTTCATAAATGACAGACTTTATTCATTATTGGCTCAGCCAGTGTCCTGCAAGTTTCTTTACACATACACATATATACCCACACATATGCTTTGCTTTTCTGATTCGCTGCTTTTTAAATTCACTGTGTAAGTCTGATCAAAAAGCAGCGATAAGCACATTGGG
>JACSCI010001206.1:0-18927 GCA_016801065.1 Sceloporus tristichus
TTGTCTTGAAATGTGCTCCATCAATTCCCAAAGACAGGGATAACAGCACTTTATTTAGTTTCATATCATCTATTTTAGCACGTCACCTAGAGCAGAGATATTGGAGGGAATTTGTGTCTTGTCATTGTTCCTTTTGTTGTTTTGTTGTAGCCCATTCTTAATTATATGTATTGTCATTGTCCTGAAGCCTTTGTGTAACTGTACTCACAATTGCCCTTGTTTATACTATTTTTTGTAGAAGTCATTCTGTATTACTTACATTAGTAGGTTATTCATAGTAATAAACTGAAATTAGTTTTTACATTATCATTGTTTAGATGTTATTCTGCATCACATCAGTATGTTATTCAGAGTAGATAAATTGAAGCTGATTTATGTATTGTAATTGTTCTTTGTGTACATACCTTTTCTTCTCATTACATAGCATTACTTTCTGATTACATGTTTCATGTTCACTTAGAATCATAGAATCATAGAGTTGGAAGTGACCACAAGGGCCATCCAGTCCAACCGCATTCTGCCATGCAGGAACTCTCAATCAAAGCATCCCCGACAGATGGCCATCCAGCCTCTGTTTAAAGACCTCCAAGGATCACTGCACTCCGAGGAAGGAGTGTGTCCCAATGTCGAATAGCCCTCACTGTCAGGAAATTCCTCCTAATGTTGAGCTGGAATCTCTTTTCCTGTACCTTGCATCCATTGTTCAGGGCCCTAGTCTCTGGAGCAGCAGAAAACAAGCTTACTCTCTCCTCAATATGACATCCCTTCAAATATTCAAACAGGGCTATCACATCACTTTCTCTTCTCCAGGATAAACATTCCCAGTTCCCTCATAGGGTATGGATTCCAGATCCTCCACTATTTTAGTTGCCCTCCTTTGGACACGCTACAGTTTCTCAATGTCCTTTGTGAAATGTGGGGCCCAGAACTGGACACAGTATTCCAGAGGATGGCAATGGAAACCCCTCTCTGAAGAAACCTGCCAAGGAAACCCCATGATAAGGTTGCCTTAGGTTCTCCATAAGTCGGAAACGACTTGAAGACACACATGAAGAACAGAAAAAAGGCTGCAGTTATTTCACAGGTTGTACATGGGAATGGGAGGCAGTGTGGTGCAGTGGTTTGAGTTTTGGGTTACAACTCTGGAGGCCAGGGTCCAGTGCCCCACTCCTCCATGAAACCAGCTGGGTCCCTTGGGCAAGAAGCCACACTCTCTCAGCCTCAGAGGAAGGCAATGGCAAATCTCCTCTGAACAACTCTTGCCAAGAAAACCCCAGGAGAGGCTCCCCAGAAGTCGACAATGACTTGGAGCCAAGCCACAAAAAACGACAAAGCCTCAAGAAAGAGACAGCGTGGTTTAGTGGCTGGAGCATTGGACTGTGACCCTGGAGCCCAGGGCTAGAATGCCCTTTTGGCCATGGAAACCCACTGAGTGACCTTAGGCAGGTCACACTCTCTCAGCCTCAGAGGATGGCCATGGAAACCCACTCTGAAGAAACCTGCCAAGAAAACCCCTTCAGAGACTCCCATAAGGTCACCATAAGACCTGGAAACAACTGGAAGGCAGACACCAAGAACAACATTGCGAAATAGGAGCAAGCCTTGGGAAAGTGTAATGACTGGGCTCCAGTCAATGGAGGTCTTCTTCAGGCAGAAAAGGCAGGTTTATGCAAATGCAGAATGACATCACTGCTACAGAAGGCTCACTTGACCAATCAGAGAGCAAGATGAAGGTCCTTCTGGAAGCTTCCGTGAGAAAGAGATATAAGGCCTGAGAGACCAAGAGACAGTTGGGGGAATTGTGTCGGTTGGAGATCGAGAGAGAGAGAGTTAAAGAGCAGATCTTGGAAGTTCGTCTCAGAATTGGACTCTTAGGTCTATTTATTGTTTTAATAGCTTTTATGAATTGAATATTATAAACTTATAATATTGTACCTGCAAGATTCTTAATATCTTGCATGACTTATATTTTACTTATATTTTGTTATTAATATTAAATATCTCCTTATAGTATCTACTACTCGACGCTCCTTTTACACATGTTTTGGCTCAGTTGATGCTTGGGAAGATTAGTAAAGAAGGAGAAATAAGGTTCCTTAACTGGTCCCAGTGAAGGTTAAGGGAAACCCTTTTAGGTTTATTTCTTTCTTTAATAGCTTGTATGAATTGAACATTATATACTTTCAAATACTGTACCTGCAAGACTCTTAATATCTTGTGTGACTTATATTTCAGTTATATTTTGTTATTTATAATAGATATCTCTTTAGATATTTTGTTATCTATAATAAATACCTCCTTGGAGTATCTACTACTCGATGCTCCTTTTTCACGTGTCTTGGCTCAGTTGATGCTTGGGAAGATCAGCAAAGAAGTAGAAATAAGGTTCCTTAACTGGTCCCAGTGTAGGTTAAGGGAAACCCTTTTATAATTCACTGGATGATGGCAGAGAGATTTAAGGAAATAAAGAGTCTGCTGGTGTAAGAGCCATAATGTCTATATGTCTAATTAACAATTTGTAAGACACTCTGATAGCCTTTTGGCTGAAGACAGGGGTATAAAAACATTATTATTATTATTATCATTATCATTATTATTATTATTAGGCTGCAGTTTGGCTGCTTGGACCACTGGAGATCATCACAGTGAGTCATTTGGAAAAGCCCATCTCACTCCAGAGAATAAAGGTACTTGAGGAGTTTGCACTCTGCGTCTTTCTGTAATAATAGCTACAAAAGTGATAATAGCATTTGGGACATTTAGTCTTTTAAAAACAAATAATGGAGATTTAAATGCTGCTTTAAAACCTCTTTCCATCTGCCAGCTTTGCGCTGGTTTTGGGGGGAAATGAGAAAGTGTTGGGAGGGAGGGACTGCCAACAGAATTAGGAGATGCATTGCAGGCTATGGACAGTTTGCGGCCAAGAAAGGTCCAAAACACACGGCAGCAATAGTCCAGTTTGGGAGTGCTTTAACTGCCCTGGCACAGTGCTAGGGAATCCTGGGAAATGGAGTTTATTGTGCCACCAGTGGTCTCTGAAAGAGAAGGCTCAATGTTTCACAAAACTACATTTCCCAGAATTCCCTAGCATTGAGCCAGGGCAGTTAAAGTGGTCCCAGTCCTGCAGCTGGACTGGCCTCCCTCAGCTGTCAAGACCTGAGCTGGGTTGTGGACGATGGGCACTGTTAATATTAATAGTAATATCTTTCACTATTGATTGTAATTAAGGAGGGGATCAGGTTCCTCCTTTCAATAGCATCAGGAAAATGTTTAGGTGTTGTTAAGGTTTGGAAATTCTGTTTGGGGACTTTTTCTGTTCTCACAGCCATCGGGTGCCATCAGGAAAACCTTTCTGTGTTGTTTAGGATCAGAAATCCTGTTTGGGGTCCCTTCCAACCTTGGGGCCCTTTCATCCTCCATTTTGAGTTCCCTGAAGGCCTCAAACTGCCATCTGCCAAGCACTGACGCAGATGCAACTGTTTTGTGTTCTGGCGGCCATTTTGTGCTGCTTGTGACTGTGGGGAATAATGTTCCAGAACCTTCTCTGTGGGCTCTTCAGATGAACCGAGAGGCTCCTCCTTCTCTCCCTGAGGCTCCAGAGAGAGAAGGAGGCCAGGCTCCTTGGGCCAAAGGGAAGGCAGTGTTTCCCTTTCTGCCTCTGGCCCTCCATTTTGGGGAGAAGGAAGGAAGGAAGGCAGGCAGGAAGGAAGGAAGGGGCCGGTGGGGGTCTGAGGAAGGGGAAGCAGGGGACCCAGGGCCAATGGGGGGGCTGGGCTTTGGGGGCTGGGAGAGAGAGGTGGGGAAAGAGACCCTCCATTTGGGTCCTAGCTGGGTGTGTCACCAGCAGGATGCTGTTCTCTGTCTCTTTGAGTGCTGCAGGGTTTCTTGCCAAGCCAGTCCTAACTCTGGGCCCTTTTCTCAGGACCTTCATCTCGGCCTCCTTGTACACGGCTTTGGGGCCTCTCTTTCTGGAAGTGACCCAAGTGCAGGACCACCAGGACCCCTGCCCACCTGATGGCCGACACAGAGGCCAAGCGGAGGGAGTTGGGCTCCAAGAGAAGGAGGCTGCCGAGGTACAACAACTCTTTGGTGAGTCACTATCCTATTAGCTTCATCTGGGTCACTGCTGGGCCAATTTATGAAAGGAACCAAATAAAGTACTGTCCGAGTTTGGCAGAGACAGTCCTGGTTAATCCTCTGTCATCCCAATATTTCAAGGGCTTTTATAATGTCCTGGTTTCTCTCTTCTCCTCCCACTTTCCCCATTCTTCACCTCATTTCAATTTCTGCATAATGATTGCCAAGGAGTTTGCAGCCCATCAGCTCAAAAGTGGGGGTTGGAGAAGAAAGAAGGGGGCAGGGACTTGCCCTTGCTAGGAGTCTGAGGCACAAACAAACTCTTGTGCCCTTTCCCACTTGTGTGATCTTCTTCATAAACAACTTTGTCCATCTTCACCACTTTCTGCTGTTCCTTGTCCACATGTATCTTGTTTTTTCCATCTGCGAAATGTTGGGGGATATGGGAGAATGTCTCTGGATATAAATTGGGGGTGGTCCCCTATCCCTCAAGCCCACAGTGCTGCCCAGAACTGCTTTTTAAAAATGACATTCACCTCTGAAATTTGGCAACAAATGGCTAAATGCACTATAATCTTTGGAGGCTAAATGTACTATACGTGACGGGATAGTCAGTAGTCTAATCTATCATTAATATCCCAGCCAAGGTCTAAATTATATTGTTGATTATATTGTATATTACATTGAAAGAATTCGAGACAAACTGGACCCCAAAGGCAGTAGCTTTTTTCTTGCTAACAACATTTAAAGTTTATTTCCTGGACTAAATTCTGAGGTGATCAAATAATTTTTGGGATGCATCATGTGCTTCTCCCTCCCCTTTTATTAGTCATTCTCTGGATGAGGGCTATTTTCTATTTTCTATTGCAGGTAACCTTTGCAGATGTGGCGGTATATTTCACTGAGGATGAATGGAAACTGCTGATGAAGAAGCAGAGACTTATGTACAAGGATGTCATGATGGAGAATTACGAGAATGTGGCCTCTGTGGGTAAGGAAGCTGAATTCATTGCCCTTACTATGAAGACTGAGGGCCCTTTCATTCTACATTATCATGGCACTATGATTCAACTTTAGAATTATAGAATCAAAGACTTAAAACAAGGACCATCTAGTTCAACCCCTTGCCATGCAGGAATACACATTGAAAGCCTCACCAGCAGATGGCCACCTAGCCTTTGTTTAAAGACCTTCAAAGAAGGAGCGCTTTAGAAATTAATAATAATAATAATAATGAGACACTACCATGCTCTGGGGGAGTGTATTCCACTGTTGAATAGCTCTTACTGTCAGGAATTTCCTCCTAATGTTTTGGTGGAAACTCTTTTCCTGTCCTTTGCTCTAGAGCAGCAGAAAGCAAGCTTGCTCCATCCTCAGTATCTCTTCATATATTTGAACAGGGCTATCCACTCTTAACCTTCTCTTCTCCAGGCTAAACATTCCCAGATCCCTAAACCACTCCTCATAGGGCTTGATGGTTTCCAAACCCTTCACCATTTTCATTGCTCTCCTTTGGATAAACTCCAGCTTCTCAACATCCTTTTTGAATTATGGTGACCAGAAATGGACACAGTATTCCAAGTGAGGGTCTGACCAAAGTAGAACAGAATTGCACTATTACTTCCCTGAATCTATAACACAGAATCAAAGAGTTGAACGAAACTAGAAAGGCCATCCAGTCCAACCCCTGCCATAACACTATACCCATATTTATGTAGCCTAGAATCACATTGGTCTTTTTAGCTGCTAAATCAAACTGTTCACCCAGGTTCAAGTTGTAGTCTATCAGGAGTCCTAGATCCCTTTCACACATCGTTTGTCGTAGCAGCTTTCTGTGAAATCTTGGAATTTGTAGTTTAGTGAGTCACTATTGCTCTCCACTTTCTAAGGATTCTAAATATCCTATCCTAAACTGTCAATTGTAGGGTTTTGTGGGAAGGAACCATGGAGATAAATGCTTTTTGACTCCAAATGCTCCCCAGCCCATCCCTGACCAGGTTTCCTGGCTTTTTGGGCCCCTCTTCAAGCCTTTAGAGACTCTGGAGAGACATCTTGGGTAAAATCCTTCTGTTGGCCCTGCAATGGCTTAGACAACAATGGCAATGTTCTCTAATGTTTCTTTTCCTACCTGAGCTTGCTTAGTTCCATGGATGATTCAAGAGGTCCTTTGTTACCCAAAATGCTGGAGTCTGGGGAGGACACCCGCAAGTGCTATGCTTTTAGGGGAATTTGGTACTTAGCTCAATAGAACGAGATAGTTTTACTGGGGCAACAGTGACCTCTGGATCCAGCCCAGCTATAGCAGGTCCTGAATCAAACAGATCTTCAGAGGCATTTGAAATAGGTTTTTTTATGTTTTATTGAGGGGAAAAGCATAATACACACACACACACACACACACACACACACACACACGTAAGTGTTCAAAAACAGCATGAAGTGACCTCTGCAGTTAGCTTGCATCATGCCATGTGCTCTAACTCAGCACTCTATGGCAGTCTCACAGGATATGATGCCATCTATCAATCAAAATATTTTTGCACATGTTTCATGGAATATTGTTTCAAAAGTCCTTTGACTCTCTGCTTCCACTGATTCCCTCAAGGCAGTTCCCATCTAGTCTCTTCTTTGCTAGCTCCTATGAGTAAGGATACAATCGCTCCATGGATTTAGGATCATAAGCAGCAGGGTCATGCTTGGATTACTCACAGCAACTTTATTAATTTAAACTCAAATAAGGAGGGGTTAATGTGGGCTAATATTTAGGGGTTCCATTTAGCAATTATGAGCAACCTCTATGAAGGGAGGAAAGGAGGACACACTTCCAGAAGCACACAGAACTCCAAAAGCATTTCAAATAGGTTTGTATGTTTGATTTAGGGGAAAATCAAAATACACACACACACACGTAAATATTCACACACATGCACAAGAACAAGAACAGGTGAGAATGGTAAAGAGATGTAAGACTTTCATAATGGCAATGCCTTACCTAGGCGGATCTTGTTTCCAATTGCTGAGGGTTAGAAATGGGAAGAGAAGTCAGGACATCCTGCGACAAGTGGGGTTGGCGAGTGCACTGAGGTGCTTAGCCATGTCAACTTGCAGACTGTCTGTAATTGGACTGATGTCAAAGAACAGCCAGTCGGGGCAGATATTTATACTGGTATTGTTGCTTGGGGGCAGAAACTGAGTGTTCAAAAAGGTTTTACTCACTTTAGAATGTTTCCTGGGGGAAAGAATGGCCAGAAACCAAATTGAATGCAATGGGTGCTTGGTGCAAATCTCTTAATACGAAAACTGGGGAAACTTTTAAAACCTCCCAAAGGAGCTACCTTTGGCCTTTTTTAGAAGCCAAAGCCCAATGTTTGTGAATAATAATAATAATAATAATAATAATAATAAGGCTTGTATTAAAACTATTATTATTATTATTATTATTATTATTATTAACCTTTATTTATAAAGCGCTGTAAATTTACACAGTGCTGTACATAAATCTTTTTCTGATCCCTTTTAAAACCCATGTTCCCCAGAAGGAGCAGAGCTGTGTAATATAAAAACCCTCTCAGAAAAGACACACAAAGGGACACGCTTCCTTCCTTTTGGCCCAAGGAGCCTGGCCTCCTTCTGACTCTGGAGCCTCAGGAGAGAAAGAGAAGCCTCTGTTCAACTGACGCCTCAGAGAAGGTTCCGGAACATTATTCCTCACAGTCACAAGCAGCACAAAATGGCCTCCAGAACACAAAATGGCTGCCTCTGCCTCAGCACTTGACAGTTGTCAGTTTGAGGCCTTCAGGGGAGAGAGAGAGACTCAGGGGAAGAGTGGAAGGGGGTCCTGGAGAGAGGAGGCCTTGGGAGATATAGGGCCTTACTGAGATATTTGGTGTTCGCTTCCTAACAAAGGGGTTTCTGGCCTCATAAAGGATTTGAGGCAAACTGGATCTGAAAGGCAGTAGTAGCCTTTTCTCTTGCCAATGGGATTTACAGTGTATTTCCTGGACTTTATCTCCCAGCGTCCACAGGGCCAGAAAGAGGAGGGGTCCTGCCCTGCAGTAAGGCCCCTCCAATCTCTCTGAACCGAGGACTACAACGCCGTCTTCTTGACCAGACACATTGGCAATATCTTCTATCTTTCCTTTCTTTCTCCCTAGCAGGGTTCTGAGGTGTGATTAAGCCCTGTAAGTGGTGTTATTCCTCTTGTTGTCATTGTGTGTCTCCAAGTTATTTCTGACTTATGGCAACCCTAAGGGAAGCCGTTCACAGGCTTTTCTTGGCAAGATTTGTTCAGAAGTGGTTTTGCAAGTGCCTCTTTCTGAGGCTGAGAGAGTGTGACTTCTTGCCTAAGGTCACTCAGTGGGTTTCTGTGGCCAAGAGTGCATTCAAACCCGGGTCTCCAGGGTCATAGTCCAATCCTCCAGCCACTAAACGACGCTGGCTCTTTCTTGAGACTTTGTAGTGTTTTGTGGTGTGGCTCCAAATCATTGCCGACTTCTGGGGCGCCTCTCCTGGGGTTTTCTTGGCAAGATTTGTTCAGAGGAGGTTTGCCATTTCCTTCCATGAGGCTGAGAGAATGTGACTTGCCAAGTGTCACCTAAATCCAAAATACACTGCAGCAATAATCCAATCTGAGACCGCTTTAACTGCCCTGGCTTAGTGCTAGGGAATTCTGGGAAATGTAGTTTTGTGAGACATTGAGCCTACTCTGTCACAGAGCTCTCGTTCCACAATAAACTCCCATTCCCAGGATTCCCTAGCACTGGGACAGGGCAGTTAAAGCGCTCTCAAACTGGACTATTGCTGCCGTGTGTTTTGGACCTTTCTTGGCCGCAAACTGTCCATAGCCTGCAATGCATCTCCTAATTCTGTTGGCAGCCCCTCCCTCCCAACACTTTCTCTTTTCCTCCCAAAACCAGCGCAAAGCTGGCAGATGGAAAGAGGTTTTAAAGCAGCATTTAAGTCTGCAATATTTGTTTTTAAAAGACTAAATGTCCCAAATGCTATTGTCAGTTTTGTAGTTATTATTACAGAAAGACGTAGAGTGCAAACTCCTCAAGTACCTTTATTTTCTGGAGTGAGATGGGCTTTTCCAACTGACTCACTGGGATGATCTCCGGTGGTCCAAGCAGCCAAACTGAGGCCCTGTAATAGTAATAATAATAATAATAATAATAATAATAATAATAATAATACAGCCCTCTCTTCAGCCAAAAGGCTATCAGAGTGGATTACAAATTGTTAATTAGACATTTAGACATTATGGCTCTTAGCCCAGGAGACCCTTAACTTCCTTAAATCTACCCAGTGAATCATAAAAGGACTTCCCTTAGCCTACACTGGGATCAGTTAAGGAACCTTATTTTTCCTTCTTTATTGATCTTCCCAAGCATCAACTGAGCCAA
The DNA here is from genome assembly GCA_016801065.1 of Sceloporus tristichus. Lineage (NCBI taxonomy): Eukaryota > Metazoa > Chordata > Lepidosauria > Squamata > Phrynosomatidae > Sceloporus > Sceloporus tristichus. Next base: position 9,480 of record JACSCI010001206.1, read on the forward strand.
AACACGTGTAAAAGGACCGTCGAGTAGTAGATACTCCAAGGAGATATTTACTATAAGTAACAAAATATAACTGAAATATAAGGCCTAAAAGATATTAAGGATCTTCCATGTACAATATTTGTAAGTATATAATATTCAATTCATACAAGCTATTAAAACAATAAATAAATCTAAGCGTCCAATTCTGAGACTAACTTCCAAGATCCGCTCTTTAACTCTCTCTCTCGATCTCCAACCGACACAATTCCCCCAACTGTCTCTTGGGTGTTTATCAGACGAGCTCTTAAAGAGGTACTATTCCAGTGTGACTCCTCTAGCTGCCTCCTGTTGCATGCTGGGATTGGCAGTTTTAAGGAGCTGAACTTCTCTGCCTGAGAATTCTAAATACCCCTCCTTAAAACTGCCAATCCCAGCATGCAACAGGAGGCAGCTAGAGGCGTCACACTGGAATAGTACCTCTTTAAGAGCTCGTCTGATAAACACCTTGGTCTCTCAGGCCTTATATCTCCTTCTCATGGAAGCTTCCAGAAGGACCTTTATCTTGTTCTCTGATTGGTCAAGAGAGCCTTCCATAGCAGTGATGTCATTCTGCATTTGCATAAACCTCCCTTTACTGCCTGAAGAAGACCTCCATTGACTGGAGCCCAGTCATTACACTTTCCCAAGGCAAGGCTTGCCCCTATTTCCCAATGTTGTTCTTGGTGTCTGCCTTCCAGTTGTTTCCAGGTCTTATGGTGACCTTATGGGAGTCTCTGAAGGGGTTTTCTTGGCAGGTTCCTTCAGAGTGGGTTTCCCATGGCCATCCTATGAGTCTGGGAGGGTGCGATTTCTTGCCTAAGGTCACTCAGTGGGTTTATGTGGCCAAGAGGGCATTCGAACCCTGGTCTCCAGTGTCATAGTCCGATGCTCCAGCCACTAAACCACGTTATCTCTTTCTTGAGGCTTTGTTGTTTTTTATGTTGTGGCTCCAAGTCATTGCCGCCTTCTGGGGAGCTTTTCCTGGCATTTTCATGGCAAGAGTTGTTCAGAGGAGCTTTGCCTTTGCCTTCCCTTGAGGCTGAGAGAGTGCGACTTCCCCAAGGTCACCCAGAAGGCTTCTTTTTTAATTCTTTATTGTATTAAAATACATATAACTTGAATACAGTGGTACCCCGGGATACGAAATGACCGCGTTACGAAATTTCCGGGATACGAAAAATTTAGATTGGAAAAAACTGTTCCAGGTTACGATATTTTTTTCGGGTTACGAAAATTATTTCGGCGCGAAATTCAAATGCGAAGCGCGGCTAGCGGCTGCAAAGCCGCTAGCCGCGCTTCGCAAAAGCCTTTTCGGGTTGCGAAATGTATCGGGTTACAAACGCGGCGGCGGAACGAATTAATTTCGTAACCCGAGGTACCACTGTAGATGGTTCCTTACTCCCTGGAAAATGAAAAGAAATGTATAGAGTACCAGACGGAAACTGTTGGAGATGGAAAAACAAAAAGGGCACCCTTTACTATTCTATGTAAACCGCTTAGATCTTTTTGGAAAAGTGGTATATAAATAACATTTATTATTATTATTATTATTATTATTATTAGTGATGGGGTTGTGAGGATATTCAGAAATTTTGGGAAATGATTCATGAATCCATTCAACAGATACTCGAAATTAAATTCCCAATGAACCCAAAGTTGTATCTTTTGAATATAACTTCGGTACTAAATTCAAAAGAAGAAAACAAGATTTGGAGAATTTTACTTTATTTTGTGACGGCAGCTAGAACAGAAATAGCTAAATGATGGAAATCTGATAAGAGACCAATTTGGGAAAACTGGATGCTGAAAGTAAATGAGTCCAAGGAATTGGATAGACTTTCATGTATAGCCCAAAATCATGATAAAGGCAAAAGAAAGGAGGAGCGGAAGAAAGTTTTGATAAAGTGGGGAAAAGAATGGGAATTAAACTTGTCGCTAATGGAGGACTAATCAAAGTCCTCTCTTTTTACTCTTCTCAGTGGATTTGGGAGAATGAAATTTAAGGATCTTTAAGAATATTATGCTATGCATGATATAAATTGAATATAAACATATTCTGTTTCTTTTTGCTTTCTTATATAAATCCCAGGTCAACAGAGGATGATTGAATGACTCACTGTGTATATTAAAAACAATAGAGAGAGATCCATACAATGAAATTGATGTGAACATCTGTATAAATATATATTTCTTCAGTTGTTGTTAACCTTATAAAATAGTAAGAGAAGTAGACAAATTTTCTATGTAAAATCAAATGAAAAAATGTGCAGTTTCTTTCTTTTTTTACTTAAATTGTAAAGGAAAAATTCACAGCTAGACTTCATATTTCGGAGGGAGGTTTCAAGGTGAAGGACTTTCAAATGGGTTTGAATTCAGAAGACGGAAAAGGAAGACTTAAGAGGGTCCCAAATGACCAGTCAAGACTCAGATTTGCTTTTACAAGCAAGTTTTATTTGGATTATGTATTGGTCATGTTGTATGTATTTGGAAACTTAAATAAAGATGAATTTGAAAAATACACAGAACTTATAACAAACAAATGAACAACATTTAAATTACCATAAATACATAGGAATGCCATATATACATATAATTCTAAATGCAAAATACATTGGAATAAACTTCCAAACCTAAAGCGACAGCTAGCTCTTTTCTTTAAATAATCCTCTTTTATCTCTGGCTAATTAGTCTTTACATCTTTTCTTGTTCTCAAGTCGATTTAGACTCATGGCGACTCTATGGATGAGAGTCCATAATTCTCTATTTGTCTTCATACTTAACCTATACCAGTTTTATTTTGAACTGGAATTATTCCCTCCCTTTTCAATGTAAATCCTTTGTACATATTCCCCCAGATATTACCATTTCTTCCCACAATACATAGTAATCTTCATTACAAATTTGATGTTTATATAATCTTTATTATTTTCTGAGTCATAAAAATAGAAAACAAACGATACAAATCCAGTATCCATAACATCAGTGTCACAAATCTTTCCGTTTCCTTGGACCCACTTTCTGCTTTCTGTCTTCTTGGCCTTTCAAAGAGCTCACTTTCATCATATTATAACCGAACCCTGCTTTTAAACACAAATTTTATGCACAACTCTAAAATGTATGAACACAATATATCCCAATTGCTTACTGATAATATCAGTTTCCATTTATGTTCTTATCTATTGTCAAAATACCGTATGTATAACTTCTCAGTATTCGATTCCTTCTTTATCATGCTTTACTTTAAGCAGGAGACTCAAACTTTCTTCTACTGACCTATAATTAATCAGGAAATAAAAATACACATTTAAACAAATTTTTGAAGAAAAAACTTTGTAGATTCAATTCCAGTTAATTCAGACCTGAATGAGCTTCAGATTTAAGTTCCATCCTTTTCTCATTCCTCTTCTCTTTTTCCATATCCTAATTCTGAGCCCTACAAGAGAGTTTGTCCCGTTCCCTGTAATCATTAACTCTCTGCATCCAATTTTCCTGTCTTGGAGTCTCATCTGACTTCCATAACTTTGTTATTTCAATTCTAGCTGCTGTTACAAAATTCAATATAATCCCCCAATATTGTCTTTTGTCCTGTGGGCTTAAAATCGAAGTTATATGGAGTAAGTACAACTTAGGGCTCATTGGGAATTTTATTCCCAATATCTGCTGTATTGAGTCATGTACTTTCTTCCAAAGTTTCTGAATTTCCCTGCAATGCCACCATCTATGATAGATGTTTTCCTTTTTACAATCACACCCCCAACAATTAATTCCCCTGTGCTAATATAAGGGTTTGTTTAGCTTCCATGGGGTGTAATATCACCTGTTCATTATTTTCATGTGGTTCTCTTTTAGATCCTGTGCTACTGTAAATGTATTTGTTCTATTCCAGGCGTTTTGCCATTCTTCCATTTCCATTTTGCATCCCATATCCTGCGCCCGTTTCCCCATATACTCTTTTACAGTCTCCTGTTCCATATTCCTGCTCAACAGTAGTTTGTGTCATTTGGATATCTCTTTCTTATCAGGTTGCCAGAACAAATCATCCAATCCGTTTAGTCTAGCTTCGATCCCTATTGTTTTGTTGTCTACCAGAAATCTTTGTTTTAGCTGGTAGAAATTAAACCACTGTATATTATGTCCATCCTTGTTAATATCTTCCCTAGATCTTATCGACCAATTCCCTGATTGATCCTTCTTAAGCCAATGTTTGTAAGTGAGCCAATTACTGATGCTTATCCATCTACCGAAGAGTGCCTTCTGGGCCGATGTCCGAAGTGCTAACTTAAAATAAAATGTCTTTTTAATCTTGTTCCAAGTGAGTAGTAAAGATTTCCTCATTGGATGAGTATTGAAATCTTTATTCATCCCCAACTTCTCATGACATAAGAAGGCCTGCCAACCAAATCTTAACTGCACATCCTCTAGATCAAGCATTTCTTTGTCCTCTGATTTAATCCAGTTTTGGATCCAAATTAGATTACATGCCCAGTAATATAATCTGAAGTCTGGGAGCGAATAGCCCCTCTCTCTGAAGCATCTTTGAGCTCCTCCCATTTAATCCGAGGTTTGTGTCCTTTCCATATGAATCTTTTTAGCTCTGCTTCCCAACCTTTAAATATCTTATCCTTAATCTCTATTGGCAAATTTTGTACCAGAAACATAATCTTCTCTAGAAGTGCCATTTTGATGACGGCAATTCTGCCTCGTAGTGAAAGATTTAACCAGCTCCATCTCCTTAAATTTTCTCTTATGTCTTTCCATACCCCTAAATAATTATTGTCTTTAGAAATCCAAATTCCTAAGCACCTCAGTTTCTTTCCTTACTTGGAGCCCGGTTTCCTCTTTCATTCTCTACCTCTTCTCCAGTCATATTTCTAGTTATCAACATTGTCTTGTCTTTATTGATTTTCAGTCCTGTGAATTTGTTTAGCTCCTGTAGCAGCGGTTCTCTGCCCCGATTTGGGTCCTCCAAAACTGTGACCACGTCATCTGCAAACGCTCTTATCTTGGTTTCCTTTCCTTTCCTGTTAATCCCTTTTATATTTGGATTACCTTTAACAGAGGAAATCAAAATGTCCATCACTTCTAAGAATAAGAGCGTTGATATCGGGCATCCTTGCCTTGTGCCCTTATTGATCATACATCCTTGGGATCTTTCTCCGTTGATAATTAAGCTCTTTGCCGATTATATATTTGCCTTATTGTGTTTCCCATTTCCATACTTTTTACCACTTCTATCAAAAAATCCCATCTCACGCCGTCAAAGGCTTTCTCCGTGTCAATAGCAATTAGGGCACATTTTTTCTCATTATTGACCTGGTAAAATTCAAGACAATTTATAATCGTTCTGATATTGTTCCTAAACTTTTTGCCCGGTAAAAACCCGTTTTGCTCCTTCCCAATTGTCGAATTCAAAATTCCCTTCAGTCTGCTGGCAAGTATTTGTGTGAATATCTTATAATCAGTGTTCAGTAAACTTATTGGTCTATAATTAGTCATTAACAAGCTGTCCTTTCCTTCTTTGGGAATTAAAGGTATACTCGCTAGCTCCCATGATTAATTAATAGAATTAAACCATTTATAGAGTGGATCCACTAATTCCCCTTGAAATATTTTATCATATCTAGCTGTAAATCCGTCCACTCCAGGGGATTTCCCCTCTTTATCATCTTCTTATCTTCCTTCCATCTATGGGGCCTGCAAAGGGAGGGGGCTTCCTTTCCTGGGGAGGGCATGGTCTAGATCTTCCCTGTCTATGGGGCTTCAAAACAAGGCTCCAGGGCAGAGGACAATGTGGCCCAATAGAGGGACCCTAACATTTCCCCAAATGAGCACATTCTCCGTCTCTCTGTCCAGAGGCAGAGCCCTCTTTCCCGAAATGGCTGCTGAGGGAGTCCTATCCAGATGCTCCCTTTATGCCATCTCTTCCCTTGGCACTTTCTTTCTTTCCTTCCTTTAACCTCCATCCCTTCAAGGAAGGGGGCTTTCAGGCAAAGAACTAACAATGGCTTCGATGTCTTTTCTGCATGTTCCCAGAGGAGGATGACTGAGCTTTGCGGGGTTGTTGTGAAGGGTAAGGAAAGGATGTGTGTGTGTGTGTGTGTGTGTGTGTATGGGGGGCTAATTCAGATCCTGTGGGCCTCTAAACCTAGTTGCCAGGGGGGTATCCATCTCCCCAGAAGGGGCTTTGAGCTCCCTCCGTCTGCCTGCTCTTGGCTTTGGCCTAAATCTGGGCTCTTCTCTCCCCACAGACAGAGCCCCCTTCCCCCAGGGAAAACCCCTTCCCCCAGAAAGCTGTTGTTTCCAATGCTATTGAAGCCTATGCTATCTGATGCTTTTTATTTGTCACAAAAGTCTTTTGACTGGGAGTCTCCCCTCTTCCCAGAGATGAAGAGGGTGCCCCCATTGGAAGACCAAAGAGGGGGGCTTGCAAGCCCTTATCTCCCCCCAAATGAGGAGGAAGGGAGGGAGGGTCTCTCCTCTGCCCCACTCTCCAGGAGGGAGGGGCTACTCAAAGCCCTTTTTACATCTTAAGGACCCTGCCCCCTCCCCCCATGGCCATGCCTCTCCTCAAGTGCCCCCTGCCCCCTTTTTCTCATACATTTCTCTCCACTTCCATCTCTTCCTTCCTCTGAACAGACTGTGAGAGCCGCAATGGCTTCAGGGCCTGAGACTGAGCATGTGTAATGCCCCAATGGCCCCTCCTGAGCATGCGCAGGGATCGCCATGGCTTTGCTGCTGAGGCTTATTCCGTTGGGAACCTTTGCGGAAAGGGAAGGAGTGAACCCTTCCTTCCTTCCTTCCTTTGAGGAGACTTGGAGGATGCCAGAATGGGGCCCAATCAGGAGCTGGACTCAGGAGGGAAAGGGAAGGAAGGAAGGCTCTGCTTTGTACATATAGCTCTGTCTGTCTGTTTGGTACGTGTTTGTGTGTGTTTGCCTCTTTTCTTCTTATGGCTGGGAATGGAGCTGAGGACTGATGAGAGAATAAAGTGTATTTTGTGCAAATTCAGAACTTCTGTGCATCAAAGAGTCCAACACATTGAAAGAACAAATAACTTTATTGAGAACACATAATCAGAAATTCAGTGTTTAAACCAGAACTGTACTCCCCAAGACAAAGAATACATTGAAACCCCAACACCTAAAACCCCACCTTCTACCAAACCTAGCCCCCACCTCCACAGTTGCACAGTCTATGCCCCAAAGGGAACAAGGCCCCCTTTGCCATTCCCAGATACTAGCCCCTTTCTGTTAATACCTGCCCCCACCTTTCTTCAGACAACAAAAGCTATCATTTCCATAACTATTCTAGCCAGTTGTAAAAAAAATCCCAGCACCCCCTATCTAGCTGACCTATGCCATGACCCATAATCCCCAGCCAATTTTATAACCTGAAGCAATTATCTATACTAATAGCAATTAAACTTAACAAACTATAACTTTAAAACATAAACAGACATATAGACAAACATAACACACAAAATCACAAGGGCCTTTTCTTTGCACCATTGGATTGAAAATATACTTTTTGTATTCCTTATTGACAAAAACAATGTTAGTTTACTGGTGAGATTTGAGTGGCTTCTCTCCTGTGTGGACTCTCTGATGTGTCAGTAGGTATGATTTCCAAGAAAACCTTTTCCCACAATGCTGGCATTTGTATGGCTTCTCTCCTGTGTGGATTCTCTGATGTTTCACTAGGCTTGACTTCTGAGAGAAACATTTCCCACAATGCTGGCATTTGTATGGCTTCTCTCCTGTGTGGACTCTCTGATGTGTCACTAGGTCTGACTTCTGAGAGAAACATTTCCCACAATGCTGGCATTTGTATGGCTTCTCTCCTGTGTGGACTCTCTGATGTCTCACTAAGATTGCCTTCAAAGAAAAACATTTCCCACAATGCTGGCATTTGTATGGCTTCTCTCCTGTGTGGGCTCTCTGATGTGTCACTAGGTGTGACTTCCGAGAAAAACATTTCCCACAATGCTGGCATTTGTATGGCTTCTCTCCTGTGTGGACCCTCTGATGTATCACTAGGATTAACCTCTGAGGAAAACATTTCCCACAATGCTGGCATTTGTATGGCTTCTCTGCTGTGTGGATTCTCTGATGCTTCACTAGGATTGACTTCAGAGAAAAACATTTCCCACAATGCTGGCATTTGTATGGCTTCTCTCCTGTGTGGACTCTCTGATGTGTCACTAGGTGTGACTTCTCAGAAAAACATTTCCCACAACGCTGGCATTTGTATGGCTTCTCTCCTGTGTGGACTCTCAGATGTTTAACTAGGCTTGACTTCTCAGAAAAACATTTCTCACAATGCTGGCATTTGTATGGCTTCTCTCCTGTGTGGTTTCTCTGATGTATCACTAGGCATGACTTCCGAGGAAAACACTTCCCACAATGCTGGCATTTGTATGGCTTCTCTCCTGTGTGGACTCTCCGATGCTTGACTAAGTCTGACTTGCAAGCAACATTTTTTCCACAATGCTGGCATTTATGTGACTTCTTTCTTGTGTGGACTCTCTCATGATTCACAAGTTCTTCTGTAAAGAAGGACAATCACAGTCAAGAATGAATATCAGAATTAAGAGAGGAGGGTGTTACCCCAATTTTTAGCCCTTGTTGAACCCTCTCTATTTGATATTAAATTAATAAAGTTGCTGAGAGTGACCCAAGGATGACACTATTGCAGATGTCCCGAAATCCATGGAACAATTGTATCCCTAATGACAGGAGCAAAGAAGAGATTGTAGTAGAACTGCCTTAAGGGAATTGGTTGAAGCAGATAGTCAAAGGGCTGTTGAAAAAATATTCCATTAAACATGATTTAAAATATTTTGATTGACAAGTGTCATTTCCTGTGAGACTGCCACAGAGTACTGAGTCAGAGCCCAAAGCATGATGCAATCTAACTGCAGAGGTCACTTCATGCTGTTTGGCACCAGGAGATGACTCACAACTGTGAGTTACTTTTAAGTGTGGACAGTAGTCAGTGCATTGCCAAAACCTATATCTGGATATTTGCTTCCATACTCTGCTATGTTATTATGGAGCTGAATCTGGAAGTGTTGCTTTCAGATCGCGCTGTACATTGGCTTATGAATAGGACTGGAATTCAGAGCCAAGAAGGAGCTGAGAGCCGGTGTGCTAATCCCTTTTGTCTGAGGTATTTGCATCAAGCATCCATTGAATTCAATTTGGATTCAGACAATTCTTTCCCCACCCAGGAAACATACTAAAGCGATTTAAACCATTTTGAACCCTCAGTCTCTGTCTGTAAGCAACAATTTCAGTATAAATGTCCACCCCGATATTTACTGTTCTTTGGCATCAGTCCCGTTGCAGAGAGAAACTCTGTTGGTTTACATGGCTAAGCGCCTCAATATACTCAACAAACCCACTTTCCGTTCCCTTGCAGGACCCTCAGC
>JACSCI010001208.1:0-18901 GCA_016801065.1 Sceloporus tristichus
TATTGAAACTAGATCTCTCTCTCTATTCCTCACAAGTCTCAGTGTGTGTGGGGAAGGGATAGCTGTGAGCTATTATAAATATAATAATTAATAATTTATAGTTTATTGGTAATTCACTGAGTGGTGGCAGCGGAGAATATAGTTCTTGAAAGGGATCTCCCTGAGAGTAATAGCCACGCACAGGGCTTTGCTCCCAAGGAATCATCACAGAAAGTCACACACTCTCAGTCTCAGGGAAGGCAATGGAAAACCTCCTCTGGACAAATCTTGCCAAGAAAACCTCATGATAGCCTTAGGGTTGCCATAAGTCAGAAATGATTTCAAGACAGACAACAACAGCAACAGTTCAGGGACATAGCAACTGCTTCTGTCAGTGCTGGTGTGACTGGGGCTAGATCAAGCTTTTGTGTGGAACACAAGAAACTATTTGGTTCTGGTAAGTCCTTCCATATATAGAAGCTGACTGGACTGGCAGCAGAGTTGTACTTAAACACTGGCAATGTTAGGGTTCCCTCCTTTATTCTTCAACACAATGACACTCTCACAACAACCTTCCAGTGATGTAGACCTAAGTTGATTACTCAGATTCAAGTTGAACTGAAGTTGCTTTAGTGATTTGACTTGAACTTGGCTCTACTATAAAGGACGCACTGACTCGACTTGCAACTTGTACTGTATAGTTGACCCTCCACTGACACAAGAGCCCCTAGTTTTGGGAGTGGGGTGCAGGAAGAATCCAGGGAATCTTCATCCTCCTAACTCCCAAAGCAGGAGGCTATTGTCTTCCATTGACAAGCTTGATAAATTTGATTAACAGCAGAGACTTCTTTAAATAAAGCCTTGTTGAATTGCCTATGATGATTTTTTTAAATTTACCTTTGTACGGGTCTTCTTGATTTTCTAGTTATTGAAACCCCCACCTCCTTCTCTTCTGTTAAATCTGGCTCCCAGACTTGAGCCTTGTCTTGAACATATACTGCAAGGACTTGAGCCTCGACTTCAAATTTGAAGGTAGACTTGGGCTGTATCAGCACTGCAGAAATAATCCAGTTTGACACCACTTTAACTGCCATGGCTCAGTACTATGAAATTCTGGCAACTGTAGTTTGTTGTGGTACTCTGAGCTCTGACAGAGAAGGCGAAATGTTTCACAAAATTTAGTTGAGCTTTGGCAGTTAAAGCTGTGTCAAACTGGATTATTTCTGCAGTGTTGATGCAGCCTTGGAGTAACAATCTGGAATACATCACTGCACCTTTCCAAGCATCTGCTGTCCAAGGCAGTTGCCTCATTCTCTCCAATAGTACAACCAGCCCTGGGTATGACAAATCTAGCACTGGGAAGGTAATATGGGTTAACATGTAGCCCAAGGTGTTACCCTTTAATCTGAATCATAAACCAGCAGAAGAGAGTGGCATTCTTGGCCTGTAGTTAGCATTTTTACCATCATCAAGGCATTATCAGTTTTCAGCTTCGCTTACATGTGTGTTTTCCAGCACTAGCATTATCCAGTACATACAATCCAAGTGTGAAATATGGGTAAACCACATCCCAAACTGGTACTGCAGATCCAGCAGCACAATAGTTTAATTACATTGTGGTTGCTTTCAAAGCCTTTAGTGCAAAGTGCTGTGGCTGCTTCCTTTTAGTGTGCGGTTTTGGAGCCAGGCTGAGGGTGGAATGGAAAACTGCCCAGTGTACTCCTCCGACAGACATATAATTAAAGCCTATGAGGCATGATAGGACATGTGCTAAAAGGAAGTTACTACAGAGTGCCATTGACAGCATCTTAAAGGGAAAGAGACCAGGTTTTTTTTTTGGTATAGCAGTTATTACAGGCAGTTGCTCTAACAAATTGCAGGAGGATACTGGCAGCATGATTCTGGCAGTTATAGTCTCAAAAGCTAAAATTTCCAGGCTCCGGTTACAGGGGACTTTCTTCCTGCTGATTACAGAATATATATCAGATGAATAGCTGATCGCAGAGGTTTCCAAATGTCTTGTATTTTTCTTCCTATACAGGTCGAGTCTCCCTTATCTGAAATACTTGGGATTGGAAATGTTTTGGATTTCAGTCCCCCCCCCAAATTTTATTATAGAATATTTGCATATTCAAAAAGGGATGCCTTGGACATTGTACTCCAGTCTAAATATGAAAATAATATGCTTTGTATATACTTTATAAACATAATCTGAAGGTAATTTTATGGATAATATTTTTAATTTTAAAATGTTGTACATGAAACAAAATTTGTGTACACAGGACCATCAGAAAAGAGAGTTGCCACTATCTCAGCCACCCTTGTGGATAATTTTAGAGTATTTTGGAATTCAGTAGCCTGGATTAGGGATAATCAATCTGTATTGTATTTGTAAGAGTGGTAATATGATTTAATGGCTAGAACACTGAGTATTAATGCTTGCTGGGTGATCTTGGGCCAGTCACTAGCAATTTCACAGGCTTTTTGTAAGGATTACAGTGATGGTGACAAAATGATTATGTACAGAAGAAAGGTTGCGGTGGAAATGTAGTAACATAACAAGTTCCATCCATCTAAGGGAAGATACTGAGAATCCTTGACATAAGAATATTGGCAAATGGCACTGTTGGGCGAAAGAGCTGTAAATGGGAGAGAAGGTCCTGGAGCTTATTTTAGTATATTTGCTGCTTTCCTCCTCTATTGATCATAACACTGTGGCCTTAAGGTGTGATCATGATCCAATATATTGAGGTCAATCACAATACTGTGGTTTGATTTAATGAACGCTTTTTTCAATAAATATAGGAACTGAATAAATATAACAAAATAATTGTAAATAAATTTACAATTTACTGTATTTGCAACTGAAAACAAATATATTGTTGTTCAAAAGAAGGAATTTAGGCAGGAGCAGTTTGCCAAGGAACATGGCCCCCAGAAGGGAACATCTTCTGCATGTGTATTAAAAATATTGGTGTACTACCTTCCTTTGACCCTTTTCTATCTCTTTTGCTGCTCTGCACTCTAGCACACAGCCAGGAGAGCAGGAGATGCCTCTAGGAAATGGGAACAGCTTTGTGATCTGAATGATCTATCTAGATCAGGAATGGGAAAATTATGGTCCCCCAGTTGTTGTTGGACTCTAGCTACCATCATCTCCAGCCAACATGGTCAATGTTCAGGAGCAAAGGAAATTGTAGTTTTGACAATAGATGAAGGACCAAAGCTTTTTCATGGTTGATTTAGACCAGGAGCATGGCACTGGCCCTTCAGATACTGATTAAATATGACTCTCATCATTTTAAGTTGATTTAAGTCCTAGTAGCCTCCTGGGTTAAGTGCACCATAACAGTTTCATTGACAGAAAGCAGAAGGCTGTGGTACACTCAAATCCATACGATTATTAGGTTTTGTAAGCTTGTGATGATAGTTTTGTGTATCACATAAGCAGCTGATCCAAGATCTGTGAGTTAAAAAAAACAACTGGGTTCCTTGATATTAAACAACTGTTTAATTGTTTGGCAGAAAGAAACACAGAAAGGTGCTGATTTCACACTCCCTCTGCTATTGAAATTACCACTTATTTCAGTAAGACCATTGAAGAGGTTCCCCATGACATTCTTGCAAACACGCTAGTAAAATGTGGGCTAGACAATGCAACTGTTAAATGGATTTGTAAATGCCTCACTGGCCAAACCCAAAGAGTGCTCAGCAATGGCTCCTCTTCATCCTGGAAAGAAGTGACCAGTGGGGTGCCACAGGGTTCTGTCCTGGGCCCACTGCTATTCAACATCTTTATCAATGACTTAGATGAAAGAATAGGGGGCATGCTTATTAAATTTCCAGATGACACCAAATTAGGAGGAGTAGCTAATACCACAGAGGAAAGGATCAATATTCAAAATGACCTTAATAGATTAAAAAGCTGGGCCAAAGCTAACAAAATGAATTTCAACATGGAGAAATGTAAAGTACTGCACTTAGGATAGAAAAATGAAATGCACAGATATAGGATGGGCGACACCTGGCTGAATGAGACTACATGTAAAAGGGATCTGGGAGTAGCAGTAGTAGACCATAAGTTGAACATGAGTCAACAGTATGATGTGGCAGCTAAAAATGCCAAAATGATTCTAGGCTGCATCAATAGAAGTATATTGCCTAGATCAAGGGAAGTAATAGTGCCACTCTATTCTGTTTTGATTGGGCCTCATCTGGAATACTGTGTCCATTCTGGGCACTACAATTCAAAAAGGATGTGGACAATCTGGAGCGTGTCCAAAGGAGAGGGACCAAAATGATGAAGGGTCTGGAAACCATGGCCTGTGAGGAGCAACTTAGGGAGCTGGGTATGCTTAGCTTAGAGAAGAGAAGGTTAAGAAATGATATAATAGCCCTGTTTAAATATCTGAAGGGATGTCATACTGAGGATGGAGCAAGCTTGATTTCTGCTGCTCCAGAAAATAGGACCCAGAACAATGGATGCAAGCTACAGGAAAAGCAATTCCACCTCAACATTAGGATGAACTTCCAGACAGTAAGACCTGTTTGACAGTGGAACACACTCCCTTGGAGTGGTGGAGTCTCCTTCTTTGGAGGTTTTTAAATAGAAGTTGGATGACCATTTGTCAGGGGGAATTTTGATTGTGAGTTCCTGCATGTCAGGGGCTTGGACTGGATGGCCCTTGTGGTCTCTTCCAACTTTATGAGTCTATGATTCTATGATTCTACCTATTCTGCCCAGCTGCTTAAAACTCTAGGTACTCTCTCCTTCAATTTGGATCACGAACTGATTACATGGGAAATGCTTCTTTAAAAATAATTATCTGTATTTACTCTTCAAAGAGATCCAGGGAAGGAAGTTCGGAAGGGTACAGGACCTATAGAAGGCATTTACAGATAACAAAAGTGATGCTGTAGATTGCATGTTTACTCGTTATATTTAAATTTAGACAAAAAGTTCACTTTTAACAAAGTTCTGAATGCAGCTTACATAAGCCATTGGAATATACTACTAATAAAATACATGAAGAGGGAGGTAAAATAGAACAGGCATGGGAATTATGTGGCCCTGCAGATCAGAGGGAGGCCCAACAGAATACAGCCACCACTTTCAGCAGGGCAGAGAGGCATACGTCAGATGAGGATGCATGCCCCCATGTCCAAGGACACCCATACAAAATTCTTCTTCCATGACCTTAAACTGAACATTGCACATCAACCAAAAATGTCCTATTGCTTCTATAAGGGAATTTACACACGCATAGGAATCTGGCCCTCAAAATACTCCAACACAGCTGAATGAAGCAGAACCTGTGTGATCTCAGGTCTCATGCAATGATTGATCCAGACAACACATCTATTCCAAGAGCTTGTTGCATTTTCAAAAACTTTAACTGCAGGATAGATGGCTCAGGGACTGAAAAGGAGCAGGGCTCCTAATATTTTATGTAGAAGGGGATTAGAAGTTGTTAATCCCCCACCCCCAAATTATCAATTCCCTGCTCTAAATAGGAGCCGCTGATTGGCTTGAAAAACCTGACAGATCAACTTTAATATTCAAGATCCAGGAATCCTGTCCATTGCAACTTATCTCCCTACTCTAGTCTGAAACTGTGTTTTTCATCTACAGAGCATTTTCAGCCTACCTGAGTACTGAAAGTGGTAATGGTTAGCAAATAAATAGGATATAATTATTTGTGGTTTGGGATTGTTTGTGTGTGCGTGCTTTAATATGGCATTCCAGAAAATATAATCAGTGGCACACATCCAGTTCCTATTCTGAAAGACTAGAAGTGGATGCAGCTGTTTTCTGTGTCTGGTTGGTGCCAGTTTGATAGTGTGTAATCATATTTGCATAAAGATAAAAAGGAAGGTGTTATAGAACAGAGTCAAGCCTATGGTTTCACCATGCATTAAAGGTAATTTTAGACTAATTAGGTGTAATTTGTTAAGGAATTCTTCCTGGCAATCATGACTCTGATTTTGTAATTATAGGACAATGCTTACTGTGGCTTTCAAAGGCAGGATAAAGGGCCCCCAAGGGGGTCACGTCCCACACTAGGCAGATCTAATGGTGCCACAAAAGACAGGTGTTTTGTCAGATTTCAGCCACACACTTTCACACCTGCAACACATTAACTATAACAGTGATGTTAATGAAAACCAGGTGCCTCTTCTATAGCCTAAATGAGGAACTGGCATTGAGGCTTACAGTTTGCTACCTGGAGACTCCCACATCTCTCTGTGGAGGAGTTTTGAAAGCTGTCATAAATTTTGCATTTCAAACTTTTGGTTCAGGAGGAAACCCAGGCATGAGAGGGAATTTGGTCTCACCTTGCTCAGGTTCTCTGGTGCTTTTTTGTCTGCTCCAAAGCTTGGGGAAGCTAGTTTTTGGGATTGCAGCTTCCAGAATCTTCAGACAGCATGGTCACTACTGGATTCTGGAAGCTGTAGTCCCTCAGACAAACCCTCCCTGCAACCTTTTGTAACACTGTAATAATTGAATATGGGTTTACAGCTCTAAGACAGTAATGTTCAGGTAGGGTAGCTGTGTGGGTGATAAATAAATCCTTATTTTATTTTGTCAGCCTTAGGAGTTTTGTGTACAAACCAGAGTACCAGTTAACAGTTTCTAGCAGGCTGAAATCTGCAGGAAGGGTTAGTAAGATGCAGTGCACTAGCAGCAACTACTATCCACAAACCAATTGAAGGGCCTTTAGTCTTTTCAGAGTTGATGGTTTGCCATCTAATACGGAAATGAGTAATGGGTGCCTTAAGCAAGGGCTCTTTTTAATAAAGCACAAGGTTTTCATTGTGAAGGAGCCGATGTCATTTTAATGTTTTGTTATAGACCGCAAAACTCAAACAAAAATCTTTTTTTTAAACGTGAAAGCCTATTTCCCCTTCTTTTTTTCCCTTTTCTTTTCCACATAGTAGATTCAAAGTTATCCATACCCTGCAGTTTACAACAGTTAATAATGGCTCTGCAAGAAATATAAAACCTAAAAAAGCAAAAAAAGAAAATGTGCCCAGGTCTACATGCTCAGCAGGAGCCTAGTTAATTGTTTGACTTCTTCTCCGCCACTTCTAGCACATGACACCACCTTGACACAAACAATTAATGTCCCCACATTGAAGGGGCGAGGGGGTGGTGGGTCAGCAAGGCGGCTGCACATCAGTGTATGTGCTGACACTGTTCGAGTTCCAAAGTACTAATTAGGAAACAAAACATTTGATTAGCTGGGTCTTGGCATCTCAGACTGCAGGTGGTGGCGACAGTGGTGGGACACTGAATATTAAAATGTTCATTCAGGTAAATAACTCCATATGCTTCCAAAATTCCCAGGTTAAGATGGCTCGACTAGAATCTTTACCCCTGCCCATGTTGGCTGTTGTATGTGGATGGAATCTGTCAAAAACATGAAGCATTTAAAGATTGTTCTTCCACTTGCACGATGCAGTTCAGTGAAAAGAGGATGCAAAGGGATCTTGTAACACCTTTGTAACTGAGCAAAAGACATTACTATTACTATGATTATTATTAAATTTTTTTTATTTATATGCCGCTTTTCTCCCTGAAGGGACCCAAGGCAGCTCACAGACAAAACATTTAAAATCTCAGTAAAATTCAAAACAATAAAAACATCTACACCCAATATAAAATCACATAAAAATATACAAAAGTTAAAAACAAATTAAAACCCCACCTGCTCCATAAAAATCACCCTGCTATGCATTATATACCAAATGCCTGCCTGCATAAAAAATTTTTTTACCTGCCAGTGAAAGGTCAGCAGGGAGGGAGCCAGCCTAGCCGCCTGAGGAAGGGAGTTCCCAGAGGGTGGGAGTAGCTACCTTGAAGGCCCTCTCTCGTGCCCTTAGCAAGTGAGCCTGTGATCTTGGTAGGGCCAAGAAAAAGTCGTCTCCTGAGCCTTCTCCTAGTGCTCTAGCAGGTTCGTATGGTGAGATATGGTCACTCAAATAGTCTGGACCTAAGCCATGTAGGGCTTTATAGGTCATGACCAGCACTTTGATTTGTGCCCAGAAACGAACCAGTAGCAACTGACGCTGTTTTAACAAGGGAGTAACATGCTCCCTATAACTGACCCAGTCAGCATTCTGGCTGCACCGTTTTCAACCTGCAGAAGTTGCTGGATAGTTTCCAAAGGCAGCCCCATGTAGATTGCATTGCAGTAGTCCAGATGGAATGTAATCAAGGCATGTGTCACCATAGCCAGATCTGACGTCTCAAGGAACAGGGATAGCTGGTGCACAGGTTTAAGCTGTGCAAATACACTCCTGGCCACTGCTGAAACCTGGACACCCAGGCTCAGAATGGATTCCAGGAGCACACTCAAGCTGCAAGCCTGAGATTTGGGGGGGGGGGGGGGTAACCCCATCTAGAACAGGCAAAGCCCCTGTTCCCTGATCTGCATTACAACTGACCAGGAGCACCTCTGTCTTGTCTGGATTAAGTTTCATTTTGTTTGCCCACATCCAGGCCATTACTGACAGCAAAAACAGGTTCAGTATGGAGACAGCTTCCTTGTAGCATAAGCTTTTGTAGACTTGGTCTACTTCCTCAGGTGCATGGACTGAACTACTGCTCAGAACGGATCTTTCTATACTGTATGAATACCCATGGGAATGCAAAATGTATGGGTTTGGTGATGAGGTGACAAGTTCAGTTTTAATGATGGACAAAGGCAGGAGAAAAGATGTTGCCTAAGGGCAGGGTGGGTGGATGGCCATATGGATGGTGGAGGGAGTTTTGGAATGTGGTATGTGTAGGCTGAGAACCAGAAAGGAGGTATGATAAACTGGCCAAGAATATCCTCACTAACACCCCTTCCCCATGTGGATGCTCTTGAATATCATATCTCCTTCTGATTCCCAGCCTGCACACACTACATTTCAAAACTCCCTCCACCATCCATATGGCCATCCACCCACTTAGGCAACACCCACCCTGCCCTTTGCTCCTGCCTTTGTCCCTTAATGACTGTAGTTAAACAGATCTTGTCACCTCATGGCCATATCCACAAGTTTTGCAAATATATTATATGGCTATTCCTACAGTCTGAAGGTCATTCCTGGACCAGTTCATTCTATGCATCTGAGGAATTAGACCAAGTCTACAAAAGCTTATGCTACAATTTATTTTGTGCAGCTAGTTTCAAGGGTGCCATGATACAGATACTGCCTACAGATATTCCTGACAAACACAGCTATGTCTGAATTTAGTGAAAAGAGTTATCATGTGCCATGGTTTCAGGGCTAGCCTTCCCATCAGGAACAGTGGCCTAATTCCCACTATGGTTTAAACGAGATTCCAAATGATGCAGTTTCCCACCAATTCCCACCCACCCACACAGTAAAACTATGGCCACAATTCTCTGTCACAGCCTAGGTTGTGCAATGTTAGGCATACTTAGCAGAGGTGCTAAGGATGCATAATGGAACACACTGGCCTTTGACATCCAAGGTCAGAAAGTATGTCAACCTACCGGTGTTAGCTTTTTGTTTGGCTTTCTGACTCCTCTCTCTTTCAGCCGTTTAAATGCACCCTGGCTCTGGCCACAGCAATCAGACTTTCCAGTGTGTGAATATGTGATGTCAAAGGGGGTGCTGCCCAACCACCAACACCCCCCCCCAAGTTGGGAGCAAGGACAAGATTCTGGTAGACCCCAGAGGTGCACTACAAAGACTAAACACTATGGCCAACATCCTACTGCCAGTCCCAGCTAGACTGGACCAGTTGAATCAGTGGGATTTACATAAATGTTGATTTACTATTCAGCAACTGATTCATAGGTTTGGCTGTAGTTGAGACTAGCATTGGCTTTGGAGCTAGGGAAAAGGCAGGGAACCTGTGGATTTCCAGATCTTGTTGGACTAGGAGTCCCATCAGCCACCAAAGTCCAACGTTTTCTCATCTCTGCTCTAAGTCACTGAAGCAGTTTCAGATCATCTCCTGTTGTTTATATAAGTCTCAAAGCAGTGGTCCATCGACGAATGCTGATCTGTGTGCTGTTGGCTGTTGGTCCTCAGCTAGTTTTCAGGAAAGAAAGAAACATTTGTAGTCATTGGACACAAATATGATGACAGTCCCTTGCACACTGCCGGTGTGTGTGTCCTGCTGGTCCCCCATATCAGATAGCTTAAGAGCACAGGTTTATGTCATTGTCATGGAGGTTGTGATGGGGGCAAGGAGCACCTTTTACTCACTCAGTTTAGAGAGAAGGCTGTGCTCCTTGTTAACAAATGCAGATATGTCACCTGGACGTCATTGTTCATACTTGGCTGAAAACAAACTCCTTGTGGATCCTGCTGACTGTGGCCTGAATTCTACTATCAGTCCTAACTACAATAGACCCACTGAATTAATGGGATTTGGAAGCTCCTGACTTTGCAAATCGGCCAGCTGAGCGTGGCTTGTAGCCAGGTTTTAGGCAGGATGCACTCAGGTGGTGGCATCGGCGGCATTTTCCCCGTGATAATACCCGACTGCATCCCATAATCAACTTGAAAATGGCAGGGGTAAATTGCTTTTTTTTTGTTGTTGTTGTAATGGGGTAATCTCCTTAGAATTCAGGCTCGTGTATGTTAAAGTTTGAAAGCTGTACAAAGGTTTGAAAGATGTACACAGGGAAGATTAGGATGACTCACAATCCTCCATAACATAACTTTGATTTTTAATTATTTTTAGCATTAAGGTTACTGCATGAATTTGAGTACATGCTTGTTATCTCTACTTGTGGCTTTTTGCTTGTGTTTTAAAACAATTGTGTATAGCTCACCTGAATCCAAACAGCTTGTTTGAGAAAACAGGAACTAGAATACTGCATGGCAGGGTCTTCTGTTTTCCCCCCAAGGCATGTCTTCGCATTAAAGAACATGCTGTCTTCAGGACACATCCTGCATGGCCCTTGGACTGCACTGTGGAGAAAAAAACACACCAAGTGCTGTCTTTCTAAACACACAATTATTTTTAATTACCCTTCTACTGAAGCTGAACAGAAACCTAGCCAGGTCATACAGAACAACATGGCTCATAAGTTTTATGAATCCTGTTGCATGGTACAATAGTGTGCTTCCCAGGCACCTTTCATAGGAAGCTGTGGCTCTCTGCCAGCCAGAAAGAACAACAGCAGCGGTCTGTGCTGATGCTGCCACTGTGTACCTTCTCAAAAGGCTTGTCATATAAGTTTGACACCGATATTAAAGTACTTCGTATTGAACCTGGGAAGTTTCTCATTACTATGTCATTGACTCTGGATATCAAGCAGATGATGGCTCTTGTTATTGAGGGGACATGTGCACCCTATCCTTCTGGACTACTTTAAGGGCCTGTTGTTAGTGTAGGATAACTCATTATCCAGCTCTGCCACAGGCTGGAGGCACAGTATTTGCCTTCCTCTTTGTTTTACCTGTATCCAGTTTGATGGACTGGTCAGGCAATCTCTAGTGGCTGACTTGTTTTTGAAGGTGGCAGTGGCAGGGGAAAGTAATGAGCAAAGTGTATGTATAGGGAGCAGGGGTGGGGAGAGACTAGTTATATGAGGAGATAATATGAGGAGGTGATAAGGATGACTGGAAGTACCTGTTGGAATATGCCCAATACATCTTCTAATGAAGCAGTGACTCCTGCTATACTAGGAGTAAAAACTGGACTGGACCTTCCATTGGGCAGAGTGAAGAAACTATCTCTGAGGACAGTTGATGGACCCCCACTTCTCCTTAGCCTTTTGGCCATTCTCCTGTTTTGGAGGATGGAGTTGTGAACATCACACTGCCTTTCTACATCACTGGAACAGGCTATCTTTCCTCAAATGTGGTAGAAGTTGTTGAAGTAAGATAAAAATCTCAGTTGCCAGCTATATAATGTTTATTATAAGCAATTCACACTTTGAAGACTTTTGATGTACTGCACTATTAGTTGCAGTTTCCCCAGGGTCATGCACTTGCTACATCTCTAATGCTTTTCTTTCTTCACAGCTGTTGTACCTGTGAACTTTCTCTTTCTTCTACCATTGCCTATGCCAGTGTACAATAAGAATAACAAATCTACAAAATGGTGATACCTTCATTGGATCTACCAAAATGCACAATATACATGTTTGAAGCTTTCAAAGCTCCACTGACTTCTTCCTCGGGCAAAGGTGCTACAAATCATACAGGAGAAGGAGAAAAAATGAAGATGTTAGTCACAGGCCTGCATTTTATCAAGATGTTGTGGTTGTTGTGTTCGGTTCAGATGGTATAGAAGGATAGGCTGGCCCTTCCTTCTTCTGGCCAAGTGAGTACATATTCAACATCAAATAGCCAAAGGGGGATTATTATGGTAATTTCTTTGGGGTTTTTTTATACCTGTATTTATATCAGTGATGTTAACATAGAATAGTCCCTTTCCCCCCACATTCTTTTACTGGGGGAATCAGAGGACTTGTGGCTTTGGCATATATTCTAGTTTCTGCATTGTTTCTTGCAATAACCGTTTCAGGGGACTATCATCTTTCAACCCCAAACCAAAGGCCTGATAATGTATTTATGCTATTTTGAGAATCTATGTCTCCTGTTACAACCACTATGAAAATACTGTGCTTCCCGAGGGAGAACTATATACCTCCCTTAGGTGTACAGTGCCCAAAGCCAAAGTAATTTTGATACCTGAGGCAGGAGTTCCCACCAAAATCTCTCTGTGGGTCTGGCAGTAAAAGTACCATAACAACAAGTTAAGCATTTGCAGTCGTTTTGTGACATTCAAAACCCGCTGCTCGTGGCAATTGCTTCACTCTCCCTAATGGCAGAACTGGCCTTAAAAGTGGCAATGGTAAGCTTAGAGTTGGGCTAAAGTTGCTTGCTTTCTCTAGCTCTTAGAAGATGATGATAGCTTTTTCTTTTACATCTAACTTTTAAAAAAATCATATAGAGAACATATATCTCATATCCCAGTAGAACAGGATGGCTCTGAATTCTGCATCCAGATATGTGTTGATGAAGAGGAGCAGCCCTTGGTGAACAATCCCAACAGAGTGTGCCTAAGGAATTACTTGATATTACCACAAGAAAAGGATCTGGCTTTGTCAAAAACGGGATCAGTTAGACAGCACAACACAGGCGGAGGATGTTTTGAGTCTGTCTCCCAAATCAGTAAATGCAGATTGCAGCAGGATGCTGACCTTTTACTGTAACCAATGTCATCTGCAAGTTGTAACCTCATGCCATTAATTATAACCTAGCATATCTCTAGAGTGTTTCTGGACTATTTCTCCTGTTGGCATTAAAATTTCCTCCTACTCTCCCTCCCATGCTGTCTCTCTTTTCCATTCCCTAACTCTCCAAAGAGATCAGGTTTCACACTGCACTCTGAAATGAAATAAAGGGGAGGGGGGAAAACACCCTGAAAGGGAAGGATACGCTGGTAGATTTGTATGTGCTTTTTAGACATGGGGCCCCAATTTCAGGGGGAACTTTACTACTACTGAGACTGTATCTCATTTATTTAGAGCAGCAGAGACATTCCCTCCTCTATAAATTAAACAAAGAATAGACATATTCAATATATTAAGTGTCTCTCTGAATTCTGATTAAGGCTACAATTTTATGCATGCTTACGAGGGAGTATTTTTTCATCCAAGAAATGAGCCATACATCTCAGCAAATACGGAAAGGTCTAGGGTTCTTTTTATTTGAACATTTTAAGACTGTCTGATACACGTACTTTCCCCCTGTTAATAAATAAATGTAAAATTAAATTGGGCTGTGCTCAAATGGGCCAACGTATAACTCAGCAGAGTCAAATTCACTTGCCTCTCCTGAAACTTTGGATGAATCAAATACAGTCAGCCCTCTGTATCCATGGATTCAACTATGCATTACTTCAAAATATTCCCAAAATATATACATTTCAGAAAGCAAAACTTGATTTTTCTATTTTATGTAAGGGACACCATTTTACTACCACACTGTATATAATGAGACTTGAGCATCTGTGGATTTGGGTGCCCAGCAGACGTACTGTAGATCTCCTCACACCAGGCCTGATGCTGCTATTGGGCACAGTTAAGCAATCCCTTCAGATGGCAAACACTGAGGGGCAGCAGCAACTGATTGGCTGTTCTCAATCCCTGATAGCTTTGGTGAGAGAAGAGAGCTCTGCATGTTGTATCAGAATAGAAAATAATTCCATTGGTTTCAACAGTGTCAAAGGACCTTTTTTGTGCACCTTCAAGGCTTCTTGCAAGAAGAAATGCACTTCAACTTGAGAATCTGTGCTTTGGTGAGATTTATGGGGGTATTTTAGGACTTTGTCACCTCGGCTTTTAAATCTTCATTAAAGTTTGGCGATACTTACCATACAACACTGTTTCCGTCTTATCACTGCCTTGCCCTCAATTTTAAATTTTTTTTTACATTTAATTTTAAAAATTCTTTACAATCATAACATTTTACCAAATGTTCACTTTAAGCACATGAAACTATGAGCCGAAACATACAGCCCTTTTGCGCCACCTTCCAGGTGGCTTGAGAGCACGGCACTTACCTGCTGCAAGATCCCAAGCTGCCTGGAAGCTGCCCAGAAGCTGTCCGGCTGTTTACATGGGGACGGCTTCTAGGTGCTCTGGCAGCACAGTGTTTATATGCCACATGCCGCCGGAGTGCCTTAAAGCTGGCTTCTAGCCACAGTGGGGTGGAAAAGCTGGCTTTTTGCTGGCTCAAAAAGGAGCAGCTTTTTGCCGCTCCTTTTTTGGCTGGCAAAAAGGCAGATTGGGACCATGCTATGCAGTTGCTGCACCCCTAATCCAACTTCAGAAGGGGAGGCTTGAAGCTGTTTTGCCCCTGTGTATATGTAAACACACTTAGGCTGTGCATATGATATTGTAATTTAAAAGCATAATTTACATGTGCTAGTTGTTTATGTCACAACTATTACAATTACATGCATTGATATATGTTAATTATGATTTACAAATAACATTAGTACAAAAACATGACTAAGGGTTTTGTATGGTGTGGTATAGGAGGAGGTCAGTGGGGGTGGTGGTGACACTTTGAGTTACCACACTCGGTGACACCAACCGTAGGGACACCATTGAGGGAGTTTATTGCACACATTTCCCAGCCTGATCTGTGCACTGGATGGGATCGGGTTGGAATGAGGAGAAATGGATTTTACTGCACCCAAAATTACTGCTGCGCTGCCGTCCGACCAAGATCCATCCCCAAGCATTGCTGTGGAGGCTGATTTTGGTAAGATGGAAAGCTTCCGCAGTACCAAAATCGGCCACCATAGAAAGGCTTGGGGATGGATCTTGGTCAGATGGCAGTGCAGCAGCAATTTTGTGTGCAGTAAACATGTTTCTCCCCATTCCAGGTCGATCTCATCCAGTGCACGGATCAGGCTGGAAAATCTGTGCGATAAACTCCGAAGTAGATTAAAAACAGCACACACCAATATCTTTATATAGAACTCTTTTCTACCAGAGAGACATGACAGTCTGACAGTTTAAGCAACACCAGGAAAAGTTACTTGAAAAAACAATACAAAACCCAGTTTCCAGCATCCCTCAGCCACTTTTAATGCTCTGAGTGCATGTGATCAGAGGTTTTAAAGAAAAAGAATATCTCCTTCCACATTTTCAAGACTAAGGATGTTTTTAATGCACATAAGTAGTTCCTTGGTCATATAAAATTCCACTGGAACCAGAAAAAAACCCAGTAATTCCAAATCCAGTAGAATGGGCCAAAAAGTTGTATCCTACTGGGAACTGCAGTAGGACCATCGTGTTGGCAAATGCAACTGCAAAACTAGATCTTGCCCAGTGATGTTTAGTGAAACAACATCCCGATTTCCCTATTTTGGGATCTTTTTCTGGCTTTTTGGTTGGTTTAGTGCAGAGGATTTGCAGAAGGATGTTTTGTGTGGCAAGCATTCAGATGGTTAGAGAACCATTTAGAAGTCATAACTCAGTATTCTGGCATCTGCAGGCAGGGGCCTACAACTGATCTAAACTCATCTAAATAAGAGTCCTCCCGTGTTTCCTGTAGCTTTGGGGCCGCCTGTAATTCCTCTCCAATGAGCTGGAATAGCCTTGCTGTTATTAAATGTTTCTAAGGATACAAATCTCTTTTCCATGCTCTAAACCTTCAGCTAAAAGTAACTGACAATGATGTAAGTGTTCACTTTTAGGAAGATTAAAGTACCTCCTGGGCACCTCCAAACAATTTCCTGTGCTAGATTTTTCAGGATCCAAATCTTTCACTGAGTGCCTTAAATATTGTGCCGGAAGTTTCACTGGGAAAAAGGTGATTGCAAATATCTAGATAGATAGATAGATAGATAGATAGATAGATAGATTAGAGATATTGTTTGTGTGTCTATCTGCCTGCCTGCCTGCTTGCTCCATGACTGTCATCACATCAAACATACCTGTTTGATGGGCATCATAGGCTCATTGCAATATCACCTGAGGAATATTGGTCTGGTCAGTGTTGCCTTATCATAGACACTAGTGGTTCTCAAACTGTGTGGTGGGACCCCCAGGGGGTGTAATAGTTGCTTGGGAAGGGGTGCAAGAAAATTCATCCTGCAAATACAGCAAATGTGAAAAAGAAAGTCAAGCCTATATGTGTGTGCATGTGTACCATTGAGGATTGACTAGGCATCACCCCCACCCCCATTATGCCCCCCTTAGCATATGGGAGCCAGATGCCAGCCTGCTCAGCTCATGGGAGAAGGAAGAAGATAAGGCTGCTGAAAAGGCCCTACAACCACCTCTGTACTTCTCAAACTGGGAAGAGTTTGCTGCTGGATTCCTTTTCTTCAAAGATCCCTTACCCTCTCATGGCAACCCAGTCTGGGGAAATTGCTGGTTTTCCAGGGAACCCGTGCTGCTGAGGAGGGCAAGAGAGAGCCTCATCACAGAAAAGAAATGCAGCAAACTCCCAGCTTGGCTTGTACAATGGCCAGCCTGCACGGCTTGTGGGGAGAAGGTATGAGGAAGACAAAACTGCTGAAAACTCTCTTAAGGCCACCTCTGTACATTCTCTAGTTATGCCTTCATCCAACCACAGGCATTGTAAAAACCAGCTTCCCTTTTTTTATGCATTCCCCATTCAGCTTCTTCATACATTTCATTTTGGGGCACAGCAGGTGTATGCCCCTTCCTGATCAGAAGACAGTTTCTTGGAATGGGGACAAGGAAGTGAAGAGAGGAGGCAAAAAGCATGAGAGCTGAGCATTAAGGCAGAGGACATGTGCAGTAAAAAGGCCTGTGTAAGAAGGAGATGATCTATCTATAGGATGCTACCTGTGAACAGTGGCATCATGGGGGAGGGGGAGTGTGTGGTGATGCAGCCTGAATTGGGTGACTCCCAGAAGACAGATGACACCCAGCCAGCCCCCCATGTCATCTTGCATGCTCCCCTCTCCACCTCACCACCCCACATGCTCCCCCTCTGCTGTGGCATCCCCGGCACTCTCTCCCTAAGCCATCCTGAATGTTCTTCTTCCCCTTACGCCATCCTGCACACTCCCCTTCTGTCTCATGCGCTACAGGGGAGGGAGAGTGCACAGAATGAAAATGCACACCAGACCAAAAAAAAAAATATTTTTATTCATATACTACTTGGGAGGTGAGTGTGACTTCTGGAGATAGATGGAAAAAGGGTCATGTTGTAAAATGTATGAGAACCACTGATACTGAATAGGATACTGAATTCTCTGAATGTGGATCCTTATTTAGTAAAGCTAAAGGTAGATGGCGGAGGAGAGTGATTTATAGAAGATAGAAAGAGTCCTCATCCAAAACAGCCAAATGACAGTTGAATGAGCTTAGTGGCGTTCAGGGCAGGGGGATGGAAAACCAGGAAACCAAAGACAATGGGAATAGAATAGACATAGAAGAGCATTGCTAGAGGAAACCCTAGAGTGGAACACTTTATAAAGCACTCTTTTGTTGCAGGTCCCACTAATAAACGGCTACCTTCCAAACAGTGGTGTCACTTGGGGGTGCGGGGTGTGTGGACCACACCAGGTAACACCTTAAGAGGGCTGACACTACTTCTCCTCAAATACCTACCTTTTGGCCAAAGTGGGCTGTGTCTTTTATCTGTATGTCTTTAAAATGCTTTAAGACAGTGGTTCCCAACCTTCCTAATGTTGCGACCCTTTAATACATTTCCTCATGTTGTGGTGACCCAAACCCATGAAATTATTTTTGTTGCTACTTCATAACTATAATTAAATAGATGTTTTCCAATGGTCTTAGGCGACCTCCATGAAAGGGTCATTCGACCCCCAAAGGAGTCCCGACCCACAGGTTGGGAACCACTGCTTTAAGAGAAGGTGGGAGTAGGATGAGGCTCAGTGGGAGGAGAAAGGAGAGCCCCCACTTTTTTAAAATTAAATTTTCAACATTTTAAAGTTTTAAAATTTTTTAATTTTTAAAATTCTTTTAAAATTTTCTTTAAAAATATCACATTTTAACCAAATCTTCACTATGTATATGTAAATACATTTAGGCTGTGCATATGCTATTGTAATTTGAAGGTGCAATTTTAATTTTGCTAGTTGTTTATGTCACAACAATTACCGTTACATTCAGTGGTATACGGGAACGATGATTTACGAGTAGTGCAAAAAGCATTACTAAAGATCCTGTATGGTGTAAAATGGGAGGAGGTGATACCATGAGTTACTGCACTGGGTGACACCAACCCTAGGGATGCCTCTGCTTTCAAACAGTACTCTGCCTCATGTTAAGAAAATATGCACATTCTTATACTTTAATAGCATATAAGATTAGATATAGATGGGGTAGTGTTTAAAAATATTCTTTTTATGTATGTTCCACAGGTCATTTCTTCTGGGGGGGGGGAAAAGGAAAGACATAACCAGCAACAACCAAATCATTAA